>CM060971.1:113685217-113827717 GCA_030765045.1 Tenodera sinensis
TTCTTGTCCGCCCATCTCTCCAGTGCGGATACTGTGTTTTGTAGTTCGATTCTATCATGACTTCCCATTGCTATGTCGTCAGCATAGATGAAGATCTTTACCTCTGGAGTAACTTGTTTAATAGTTTCTATGACATCGTGATTCCGTGCTTTTAGAAGGGGGTAAACAAGATGCAAAATGCATTCATTGAGGTTGCTTTGTTTTGAAGTGTTGTTGTTGTTAGCTAATGCTGGATTTCTGACAATGAAGTCATTAATCCTCTTGCTCTCCAATAACTGAAGAGACTTAGCAATAAATGTAACCGCTTTTTAGAGAGCACCATATTTTTATGTTTTGGTGGTCACATCGCTCTCTCACAACCCCCAGAATGTCTGGAGGATCACACCTGTCGTTGGTTTACAGGTCTCACCGACCTGACCGGGAGAATTATTAAAATAAATTCACCGACCATATCCTCTGATTACCAATCAGAGGACATATACATGCCATGACAGGTCAGCATGTTAGGGGTTAAGGTTTTATAGAGAAATTAGAGAAATGGAGAGGTTGGAAAAATAAAGACCCCCTAGCCTTCGGGAACCCTAATAGCATCGGGGTCGGAAGAGAACAAGAGTTGACCAAGGTAAGGTAAGATAGAAAAGTTACAGTGAGGAGCAAAACACCAGTAAGTGGAAGTAATGTTCTGCTCAGCTTGTTTTGAAGTGTTTACTTGTGAAACACCTCTGCAACAATGAAAGTCAAAGTAAATCTTTAGCTCAACTTTTCTGCAGTTTACATTTTTCACCTTGAAGATGCATTTTCTTCAAAATTACTGTACGTACAGTTATCAAATTTGGCAGTTTGATAGCAAAGGTCCTACTGCATAATCCTGAGGAACAGAATTTCAATAAACATTTTAGTTAAATGTGGATGAGATTTTATTTGAATGGATTTCCAAGAATTATGTCAAAGTAACAATATATTATTTTTTATCTCAAAAATGATAATAAATATAAAACTTTTGTTCCACAGGATTATGTGTTGCATATTCAAGATAACCCATAAAAATTTCCAAAGATACAATTACAATGACCTTGTGGCAAAATGTAGCGATTTTTGGGAATGGAGGATTAAGAAGACTCTGTCCATCTTCACTGAGAAGAGCACACTGAACTGGGACACCAGATTGCAGTTCAGTCCCTCCTGGAAACCAGCCTTAAAGTTGGAGATCGACCGGCTCAGAAAACACAGATTCCAATCGAGCGTTGAACCACCTCCAGATTAGACATGTGTTTTCTGCATGGTCCGTAATAGTGGACAGCACATATACTGGTCCCTTCACTCTTGCTAGTCATTCATCTTCCTGATGATGGGAGAGATGTACACTCCCGAAACGTCGATGGCTCTTCATCACTACACCTGGCTTGAAGCCCAAGAACACCCTGAATATCGTTAGAGCCATTTCCAATTTATGCAGAATATATATATACACAAGAATTGCTCGTTTAAATATATAAGATAACAAAATATGGGTTGATTTTAAACAAATTATATCCAAATGAGCTAAATGTATTTTGTATACTAACAATATAGTAAATTACACACTTTCCATCCTTAGTTTGTTGCAAATTATTAAAAGTCAACAATGCTTAAGTCTTTTGCTTTCCCTTGTTGTTCTTACCTTGCTGATTTATTGTGAAATAACCTTCAAAACTGACAAATTTGATTATCAAACCAAGATTAAAACAGCTGCTACTTGTTCATTTTTTCAATAGATTAGGCATTACATATTCGTCTTCCTGCTCTAGTTCTTGCTTCTATCCCAGGAAATTGTGCAACACATTTACATTTACAATAATTTTGAGTACTTACTTCCTGTACTCACTAAGAAGCTTGAGTATCTCCTCGTCTTTCAGTCTGTTTCCTTCTTGGCGATAAATAGCAGCAAAATCAGGTGATGTGTCTAGTTCATTACTATACAAACGAAAAAGTGGACGTGCTGCCCACGCAAATGGCATCCTATAGTTACCTAGCCTGAAAAAAGAAAGCTCCAGTTAATGTGCATTTCTTTTATTAAATACTCTTTTAGTTAAAAGTCATTGCAACTGAAATAAAAAGCTGTATTTCTTAAGAGGAGATTAAAATTTCTATCTCGTCACCAACGTTAAATCTACTAATTCATGACCCATTATTTCAGAAACTGTTTAAGAAATGAGAATGAACATTTTACAGGATATAGAAGCATGCCTTCTATGTTCACTGGTTCACTTTTATTCAATAAGTTTGTTTAAGAAGAAAGATAGGATTACTTCATTAATTATGCTAGCAATTGATTAAACTTTATCAGGAATAACATATTTTTAAAAATAACCAAACATCTTATGTACAACGAAATAGGTCTAAAATGGTATACTTAAAGAGATTGATTGTATCAACCTATCTTCAACATTTTCTAATAAAATGGATAATTTATACCTGAAAATGTTCTTCACAGAGAAAACCTGTTCAAAGCTAAACTAGAGAAAAGAAACTTGCTCATGAAAAATTCAATGCCACAACTGGGATTTGAACCACAGACCCTCCGCTTACCCTCCGTTTACTGGGAGAAAAATATGAATCAGTTGGAAAATTTAATGTCATGCAATTATTTGCAAGTAAATTTTATAATAAATCTAAAGGCTCAAGAAAGTTTTCTATCTAAAGCACACAGTAGAACAAGCGAGCCTATCATTAGACAAAGAAACCCTATACAGTAAAATCAATCATACACGAGTAATAGAAATTAATTACTGTAACCAAATGACAAAATCAGTCCAATTACTTTTCTATCACTTTATTTTCTTCTAAATCTTTGCACAAAAACTTTTTTTTTTCTACTGATGTTAACACAGTCTGCAATCTTTCATGATATTACAACTCACAACTGTTTTCTTCTCATAACCTTGACTCCATCCTATCACTGTCTTTCTTCATTTTCTCTGTTCCTCATACATAATGCTGACGATACAATCACTCAACACCCATTACAACCTCTTCACTTCGACGCAATATATCTTTCACAACAGTACCACAAACACACAGCTGTTTCGCACTCACTGACACACTCATGTCTGTAACACTCTCTCTGCTGTTCCCTCGCCTCCTTATATAGCTAAGATATTGTAGCATGGACCTTTCTCGACTTCCACAAACATGCTGGCCACCGTACAGTTCTCAAAGGCTCTGGAAAGCCCTTTCTGTTGCTGCTTGATTGTTTTAAGTCTGTGTTTGTTCACATGAGTGGTGTGGGGAAGCTTGACCTTGGGCACCTTTGTTTACTTGCTGGACTGGTGTGTGGTGTGAAGTAGCTTAGCCTGACCATCCTTTGTTGAGCACTGTGGCCAGCGTCACACTTCTATGTTTAAAGATATCAACAAAAGTGACATTTTAAAACATATATTTAAAACATTAGCCTTAGGAACCATTATCTCCAGATTTCCAAATAAGGAATGGCCTCATATTCACATTGAAGGATCTCTTAGCTTCAATTCATTTTACAATTTTGCATAACCAATTTTTTATGGGGAAGTTGAAGCTTCAACACTGCAAGAACTAATAACACATTATATACCTTGTGTTGACAGAACACAATGTACTTCACAAACCTTAATTTCTCTTTTCAACAAATTTTTCCATCACATGAAGGCAACATCAAGAACATGTTGACTGACTGGAATACTGATGACTGTGTGCATGTTGTATCTCTGGAGGCGAGACATCTAGCGGAGATACAATAAAGCTGAGTGACAAGTTTTTTTCCGAGGGAAGGTCAAAGTTATTAGATGAGTTTCCAATTTTTACTTTCTCTATTGGTAAGTAGAGGAAGCATTGTATTCCACCCAAAAATTCGATGTCAATATTTCACCAGAAATATATGCTCTGAGACCCCCTGAATCCAAAAAAAGCATTTTCAGAATGTGTGTATGTGTTTTTTTCTGTTAGCATCCTCCAACATAATGTCATATCGGATGGTGAATGACTGAAATGATGCTCAAATGAGTCCGAGGCTCATAGAGCTTTAAGTTACCCGACTTTTATCTTCTCAGAATAAAGGAAAACCTCAGAAAAATACCTTATCTGGATAACTTACCCTAAGCAAGATTCGAACTGTGTGTGTGTGAGAGAGTGCATGCATGCATGGGTGCGTGGGCGTGTGTGTGTGCGCGCGCACGTGCGTGTGTTCTTTCTTGAAAATTGCTCTAACGATTTTGATTAAAATGCTATATGTTTAAGATATTTGTATAACAAATGAAATATATATTTTGAACTTTCTGGCTATGGCCTATGTAGACCTGTTTACTTTGGATGACTTTTGAATAACTTGTAAACCGTAAGAGATAGACAAAATCTTAATACACAAAAAATGTAGATCTCGCTAAAAGACACAATTTATGTTGAAATAATTTTTTTTTGTAGAGCGAACCATTTTGGAGATATTCCTTGTTATTTGTGTCAGTTTCAGAAAACTCAAAACTTTTGTAAAATGGAACTCTGTTGTTCATTTTTTTTATATGTTAAGTATGCAAAGAGAACAGGATCTCAAAGCTTTAAAAGATTTGACTATTGCTCAAAGCCTACTGTAGTCTAATATTTCCCTTGTAACTACAAGGAAATAAGCAATAAGATAATTTGTACAAATGTTTATCTCAACTAGTATGAAGAAGATATAGGTATAAGAGTTCGTAAGAATGGTTAGTACAAGAGTAGAGATAGTCATGTGAGTGCAACACATCAGATTTTTTTCATATACATTTTTTCCCCCAAATATTAATTTAACGTACATGTGAACCGGTTTTAGAAGTTGGGTTTTTTGCTCAAAGTGGTGGTGATCATTCAAAAAATGTGCTGCTACTGTGGATTTGTCTGCTTCTTGTTTTATGTTATGAAAGCACTCTTTTAATCTGGTTCTGATATTGCGTTTTGTCATTCTCATGTACACTTTTTTGGAATCTGAACGGTTAAGTTTGTAGATCCTGGAATAATTTTCTTGTGGAATTTGGTCATTATATGGATTTTTGATGAGGTTTCTGATGCTGAATCTATTTATTGGTGCCAGAGTGATGTTACACTGACTAAATATTCTTTGAAATTTTTGGGTTGCTCAGGAGCAATATTTGAATTTTCTGTATATTTTTTTATCCTTAACAACAGCTAATGTGGTGACTTCTTTGATATCTTTCCATCTTTTGAATGTTTCAATATTCTTGTCTATCAGTTGTTTGGTGGTTATTCTTTGTCGCTATTCCTATTATGGCAGAGTATTCTTTCTTGTATTCTACAGCTTCCATCAGGATGTTTAGAAATCTGTGAGCTAAGCTATTGATGATAGCATGTTTGTGAGATCTATGATTGAAACTACTTGCATTAATGTAATTGTCTGTATGTGTGTCTTTCCTGTCTTTCCAAATTTTAACTTGCGATTCTTTTTTATTATTTTTAGATCTAGAAACACAAGCTTATTGGATTCTGTTTCCATGGTGAACTTTATGGTAGGTTCCTGTAGGTTTAGCAGTTTTAGGACCTCCATTATGTGTTTCTTACTGACATTTGCAAATATGTCATCCACATTTCTGAGCCAGATTTTGAGTGAGTGAGTGGGGTTTAAGGGCCCGTTGACAGCTAGGTCATTTGGGCCCTAGGTCAAAGTTTAAAATTTAAAAACACTCATTAACTTTTCTGGCTAAAAGTTGAACCTTAAAATAACAACTAAAAACTGTGAACAGCTAAAAACCTCAGCCTACAAAATAACACGATAAAATAAAACCCTGAAGAGCAACGTACTAAAAAGAGGTGAAGTTGAAAGCTAAAAAAAAACTAAAATACAAAATTGTTAAAACATTGAAAGCTAAAATGTATCCCAGTTAAAAACAGGGTTAAAACCTCAAAAAGGAATTAAAAAAGTGTTACACTTGCGTAGCAAATCCAATCTGGGTAATGAACCGCAGAGTTTTGGCCACAGACACTGGGTTGTCACCCAAAATTGAAGCTACTGTAGATCCCAGACCAACTGACTGGCGCGCACGAGCGTGTCTTGGACAATCCAAGAGCACGTGTGGGACGGTGAGGCGAACATCGCATGTCGGACAGACAGGTGCCGGGTCACCACGCAGAAGATGGCCGTGAGTGGCTCGTGTGTGACCTATCCTCAGGCGGGTAAGGATAACTTCAGCCCGCCTGGAATCCCTGTAGGAGGTCAGCCAGGGCTCCACGCTGTCTTTAATTATCCGCAGCTGTGTGCCAGTCAACGCTTCCCAAGACTGCTGCCAAACCGATAGAAGCTGGCGACGGAAGTACCGCTGAGCATCCCTATAGGGTATAGTGTCGGTAGAAGACTGCGGCAGACGGCATGCAGACTTAGCTGCCGCATCCGCAGCTTCATTACCCGGAATGCCCGTATGGCCTGGGATCCATGTAAACACTAACTGGTATCCGCGTGAGAGCAATTGAGATATGAGTGTCTGAATTTTAAAAACGAGTGTAGACGTACCGAGGAACTGCTGCAGGGTCTCCACTGCACTCAGAGAGTCGGAGCAAAGTATAAAACCTCCAGGGACTAAGTTGGAAATAAAAAGTAAGCAGTAAAATATAGCACGCAGTTCGGCCGTATAAACAGAACTGTAGTCCGGGAGGCGGTATTGATGTGGCTCACCGTTATAGACAAAACTACATCCCGTAGCACCACCCAACTGGGAACCATCGGTGAATACCAGAGTGTAAGTCCGGTAACGTCCCAGTAGTTCGGTGAAAAGTTGACGAAACACCGACTGGGGGGTGGCCACCTTAGCGCAGCCTGAAAGCGCAAGGTCAAACCGGGCTCGATGAAGTTGCCAAGGGGGAGAGCGGGAGAAGGAAAAACGCTCTACAGCAGGCATTCGGAGCTCATGAGTGGCGAGTAGTTCGCAAAATCGAATGCCGCTTGGACGGGATATAGTCGTATTCCGAAGATAACGGTGGGCAAGTTCGGGGCGCAATACACATCTAAAGGAAGGGTGACCAGGGTGAGCTGCCAACCTGGCCACGTAGGAACTTAATAAAATCGAGCGCCGAATAGACAGTGGAGGTTCCCCGGAATCAACATACAGACACTCAACACGACTAGTACGGAAGGCTCCACCGGATTTTGATGAGATATACATTGCTATGGTAATTTTCCATATAATTTTTGGCTGCCCAATGTTGTAATGAGTGGTATCTGCTTTCATCTTGAACGGTGCTGTCTTTTGATCTGTATTTCCTATTAAATGTTAAATTTTCCAATTTTTTGCTGCTAGTCATATAATAGTAACATATTACTGCATAAAAATTTCTATTTGATCAGTAATACAAAATATTTTAATAATTAACAGCTTCAACACAAGCATCCTTTACTACCAGCTTTCAGGTGAGGATGGAGATGAATGTCTCCGAAAATGTTATAAGATTTTACGACTGGACTTAAGTGAAGTATTAAGTATCTTCTTTCTTGGACATTTGAAAACAGTGTTATAATAATAAATTTAAACCAAAAAGGTGATTCGATTAATTACACTACACAACACTTATTTATAATTTACTGGAACATGTTTCAAAGGCTTGACTTTTCTTCATTATCAACCGGACATCGACTAGTTCTCCCTGGTGTGGATGGCAATGTTTTCTCTGAGGACTCCTCTGGTGGTGGTTCAAGGAACTTGCTGAAGATATCTTTCTCAGGGATGTCACAATTGAATACTCTGCTTCTATTATTCAAAATAAAGATTTGTTCCCACATGGACAGGTCTTGTTTGCCCATTATGTGTTTGAGGAGCTTTGGTTCTGGCTTTATGTTGTGGTTTTCTGTCCAAAAATGGTTGGCAACTGCAGATTTTTCCAAGTGTTTGCTTTTTACGTTTTTAAAGTGTTCCTTGGATCTTATTTCTAAATTTCTTTTTGTTTGTCCTATATACAGTTTATTACAGTCACTGCATTCAATTTGGTAAATGCCAGATTTTTTATTGGGTGGGATGGTATCTTCGATGTTTGAGTCCAGTAGATTTTTTATGGAGTAGTGGTTCACTGGTGCTAGCTGAATGTTCTGTTCTTTGAAAACTTTTTTGAATTTTTTGAAGACCCAAGGATGGAATGTAAATTTTTTGAGTGTCATTTTTGTTTCTGCTGCTGTGAGTGCTGCAGTAGTTTCTTTTAGTAACTATTTTGTTTCTGATAGTTTCACTTTTTTGTCTACTAAAAGAAACTATAACACTCTCAGCAGAAGAAACAAAAATGACACTCAAAAAATTTACATTCCATCCTTGGGTCTTCAAAAAATTCAAAAAAGTTTTCAAAGAACAGAACATTCAGCTAGCACCAGTGAACCACTACTCCATAAAAAATCTACTGGACTCAAACATCAAAGATACCATCCCACTCAATAAAAAATCTGGCATTTACCAAATTGAATGCAATGACTGTAATAAAGTGTATATAAGAAAAAGAGAACAAATTTAGAAATAAGATCCAAGGAACACTTTAGAAATGTAAAAAACAAACAGCTGGAAAAATCAGCAATTGCTAACCACTTTTGGACAGAAAACCACAACAGAAGGCCAGAACCGAAGCTCCTCAAACACGTAACGGTAAAACAAGACCTGTCCACGTGGGAACAAATCTTCATTATGAAAAATAGAAACAGAGTATTCAATTTCAACATCCCCGAGAAAGATATTTTAAGCAAGTTCCTTGAACCACCATCAAAGGAAACCTCAAAAAAAAAAAAGCCATCCACAGCAGGGAGAACCAGTCGATGTCCGGTTGATAATGGAGGAAAGTCAAGCCTTTGAAACATGTTCCAGTAAATTATAAGTAAGTGTTGTGTAGTTATTATTTATTTATGCCAACAAACTTACTGTTGGTGTTTTTAAACACACAAGCCGTGTCTGGGCAAAGTTTGAGAGGTAGAACTGGAACTTAAAAATTCAGTGCCAGTTGTGGCATTGAATCTTTAAGTTCCAGTTCTACCTCTCAAAGTGTTGTGTAGTGTTATTAATCAACTCACTTTTTGGTTTAAATTGAAGTATTAGGTGTTTACATCAACTCATTCAAAATTAATACCAAATAACAACCTCTGCTTACCTCTGACAACAAGCTTTAACAGTTTTGTGCACTCTAAGTCCAAGTCTGGGATCCTTAGTGCTTCGAATATAAGGTTCAGTAGTTTGGCAAATTCCACCTTGTAGTATTTTATCTATTCGTACTACTAAAAAGATGTCAGGATGAGGATTACTAATACTAAACACAGCCTGCAACAGAACATGCAATGTCTGAGTATCATATTTTTATGCTTTTCTATTAAAAGATAACAATTTGACAAAGTACACTTATTGTTTATTACAACAATTTTAAAATGCATCAAGTACATATTTTAAACAAGATTAAATCAGAGCCTCTTTGAAAAACTGGGATTTATACATAACATTTTCTATGTTTTAAATTAAAATGATTTAACAATTCATAAACTCAATAAATTAATTATGAGACCAAATCAAAGACACCATAACTATAATTAGTTGCAAGCACAGTGATAATATCAACATAACATCAAGCATTTACAGAATAAACTGCTCCGAATGCAACCACATACACAACGGACAAACTAGGACATTGAAAGTACATGTGAGAGACATAAGAATAAACAAAGTGAAAAATCTGCAGTGACCTACAAGTTCTGCTCCATCGAGATCATAACAAATATCACTTTACTACAAGCTGTCAGTTTCCCAGCTGAACTAATAACATGAGGAAAAAAAAAAATATATATATATATATATTTTTAAGCACAACAATCATTTCATGAATTATACTTTGCCACCTTCATACAATTTTTGGAAGTTCATCATTCTACTAACAGATGGCACCACTATACATATCCTTATAGTCAAGATTACCGATAGCACCATCAAACAGTTGGACAGCTGCTGATGGTGAGAAATAGTCTTCCTCAAAACATGTTCAGCTACGTTTTACTTTTTCTACTACATAATAGTACGTAGAGGAAGTATTGTATTCCACCCAAAAATTCAATGTCAAGATTTCACCAGAAATCTATGTTTTGAGGCCCCCTGAATTAAAAAAAAAAAAGCATCTTTAAAAAAAGGTCTGTGTGTGAGTCTGTGAACAGTATAACTCAAAAACAAGAATTTGGTTAAAAAGCAAAGTTAGTATTTAAGTCTAACATCTTTTAGGGATGCGACAAAGATTTTGAAGAAAATAGTCCCACCCTAAACTACCCTTTATAAGGAAAATGTTTATTTTCTCGAAACTGGCTCTAACGATTTTCATTAAAATGTAATATGTTTCAGATATTTTTATGAAAAATGAAATGTATATTTTGAATTTTCTGGCTATAGCCCATTTAGTCCTGCTTACTATGGATGACTTTTGAATAACTCGTAAACCGTAAGAGATAGATCAAAACTTACTATACAAAAAATGTTGTTGACTAATGCTGGATTTCTGACAATGAAGTCATTAATCCTCTTGCTCTCCAATATTTTTCACTGATGGATGGGGCATTAGAAGTGGCCGGGCATATTTGAAGGTGGTCTTGGTCCATTTCCTCTTGCAGATCACATAGAGGACTGAGTGGTGAAGAATATATCCCAATTCTGTTTAAACGTTTTGCCAGACAATCATGTCCTGTAATCAACCTGAAGGTTGCAACTACTGTTTTTCGAGGATACTCAGGAATTACTGTTTGAATGTTTGGTAGTTCCCATCCTTTATACTTTGATTTTTCATAGTAATATTTTGCAATAATTTTTTGAATTCAGAGTTGACCAATCTTTTAGCTGCATAAAATGGTAGATTAACTATAGATTTCTGTACACTGCTGGTACCCTTTTTTGCAAGAAAATCAGCTTTCTCATTACCACTCAGTCCACAGTGAGCTGGTATCCATTGGAAGACTAGGTGTTTTTGAAGTGCTGTTAGATGGGTAAAGGTTTTCCAACACTCTATAATTGTTTGGTTTTTTGGTGACAACTTGGAAGTAATTGCTATAATTGCTGCCCTGGAATCTGAGAGAATAACTGCTTGATGAAAATGTGAAATTCTGTACAAAAGATTTTGTAGGGCCATTCGAATTGCTTCAATTTCTCCATCAAAGCTTGTAGTTCCATAACTTAAAGGTGACATGTAACTCTAGCACCTGCTCCATCTTGGTTTGATATAAATGATCCATCAGAATAAATATGGAGCCATTCATGTTCTGGAAATCTAGTATGGATTGATTGTTTCTAATGCCAATAATTTTGGAACACTAGTTGGAGTATCACTTTTCTTAACTTCTTCTGTCAGGTGTAAATAATATGTGATGTCTAATGTTTGTGTCGGATTGACTTTAGATATTAAGTTTTCCTTTGAATTAGGAAGGTATATATTCCACTTGAAAATTGGGATATATTCTTCACCACTCTGTCCTCTAAGTGATCTACAAGAGGAAATGGACCGAGACCACCTTCAAATATGCCCGACCAGTTCTAGCACCCCATCCATCAGTGAAAAATATTGGAGAGCAAGAGGATTAATGACTTCGTTGTCAGAAATCCAGCATTAGCTAACAACAACATATTCCACGTGATGTCTTGAATTTTGGAAAGAAAGCTCTCCTGAGTCTTTAGTGTATGTGTAATATTTCTCTTGTTCCATGTATTGAATGGGAGTGATAAACTTTTTGTGTTGAGTAAGAGCTTCTTTTTCTATTTCATATTCAATGGGGTATTGGTTGGTTAGTATTTCCATAGCTGCTATTGGTGTGGTTTTGATAGCACCTGTAATTAGTCTCAGACTTTGGTTTTGAAAGATTTGAATTTTTTTTGTATTTGCTGTTACAAGAACTTCGCTGCAGTAAGTAAATAATGGCTTTATATATACACTGTATGTTGTGTTAAAGAATTGCTCTGGAACATCCCCACTTCATTCCTGTTAGACGTTTTAACAGTGAAAGGCGCCTTTCTGCTCTTTGTATTACATTTTCTTTGTTTGGTCCATGTAAGTTTGGTATCAAATGTAACTCCTAAATACTTTGCTTCCTTTGTTTCTGGTAATTGTTGACCCTCAAAATTTAGTTGGGGTCTCCGTCTAGGGGATATGTGAATGGCGACCACAAGGTACCCAAGGTGAGCAGAACATTCCTTCCACTTATTGGTGTTTTGCTCCTCACTGTAGCTTTTCTATCTTACCTTACCTTGGTCATCTCTTGTTCTCTTCCGACCCCGATGCTATTAGGGTTCCTGAGGGCTAGGGAGTCTTTAGTTTTCCAACCTCTCCATTTCTCTAATTTCTCTATAACATCTTAATCCCTAACATGCTGACCTGTCATGACATGTAATATGTCCTCTGATTGGTAATCAGAGGATATGGTTGGTGAATTTGTTTTGATAATTCTCCCGGCCAGGTCAGTGAGACCCGTAAACCAACGACAGGTGTGGTGCTTCAGACATTCTGGGGGTTGTGAGAGAGCGATGTGACCGCCAAAACAAAAAAAAAAAAAATATGGTGCTCCCTAAAAAGCTGTTACATTTACTGCTAAGTCTCTTCAATATTTATGAATTACAAAAAATGTAGATCTCGTTATAACACACAATTTATGTCCAAATAATTTTTTTGTAGAGTGAACCATTTCGGAGATATTCCTTGTTATTTGTGTGAGTTTTGGAAAACAAACTTTCATTAAATGGAACATTGTTGTTCATTTTTTTATGTTAGCCATGCAAAGAGAATGGAATTTGAAAGCTTTAAAAGATTTGGCTATCGCTCAAAGCCTACTGTATTCCCAAATTCCTCTTGTACGTACAAGGAAATAAGCAATAAGATAATTTCTGCAAATGTTTGTTTCAACTAATACAAAGAAGATATAGGAATAAGAGTTTGTAAGAATGGTTAGTACAAGAGTAGAGAAAGTCATGTGAGTGCAACACATCAGATTTTTTTAGCTAGTAATGTGTAGTGTTTCAAATGCTAACTATCTTTACAAATTATGAATACATCATTGTTTCGAATACTTCTACTCAAATGTGAGGATTCAATCTTGCATTTTGAATCTCCCCCAAAAACATCCTAATGGACAAGTTCATCTGACCACCATCAGACACTGAAATTACCATGAGGAGGAACATCATCAGTCCACTTGGAACTGATGATGAGAAGAATGGGCGTCTGAAACATGTTTTCCATAAGTACAAGCAAATTATGTTAGTGTTCCAAAAATTTATTTAGATTACCAAATTACATATTATTCCCTGTCACTGTTACAAAAGGCACATATTTCGAGGACTTTTTGTCCTGCCAATAACTTGTAAAGTGGAGTGATATAAGTGTTCACCGTTGATTCATTTTTCATCATTAATTATTTGCTTCCGTGTGTGACAGTTTCAATGATTTCAATTTAAATTATAGCTTTACCTGTTTTGGAAACATAAGCCACTCCTCTGGCAGCTGTTGAAGCTCGGACGGCAATGAAAATTCGGGTTTATCTGCTGAGCCATTTTTATTTAATGAAGGCACCATGCTTCTAACTTGTGGATTATTGACATCAAAGTAAAAATTTTCTGTTAATTTTCTACCTTGTTTCGTATCAAATAATGCTAGATTTGTGAGGTAAGGTTCCACCTGAAAATTCAAGAGAAAAAATAAATGTTAATAAAGAAGCAAATAATGTATTACAACTTGCTTTACCAAATACAGCTGTGTACAAACTTATTATGAAGCAAAAGTGAAAACTGTTTAAGTTCCAAAGAGGTAGAGAAAGCAGTGATTCCACTTGAATCCTAACATCCATAAACAGGTATTTCTTGTATTTGAATATTTTTTTGCAGTTGTTAGCTTCATTTCCAGCTGATTATGAACTAGACACCTCACTAGGGAAGGTCATGATGTTATGTAAATTACATTCATACATTGTGCAGTTAATAGACCAATCATGTATGCAGATGACACTTCTATCTTACTTAGTGGGCAACATTTTAATGAACTACAACATGATGCTAACGTAACTATAGATCACATCAAAAAATGGTTTAATTGTAATGGTCTGAAACTCAACACTAATAAAACATTTATTATGCAACTTAATACTCAAAACAAAAATTGTGATAATAGTATTGTTCATTCAGTTAACCATGCTAATACATCTAAAATTTTAGGTACTATTTTAAATAATCAATTAAAATGGGACGACCACATTCAATATAACAGTGCTAAACAGTGCTTGCTTTAACATGTACTGCATAGCTAAATTTATTAGCATCAAAACAAAAAAATAGTCTACTTCAGTTATTTTCATAGCATAATGGCATACGGGATCATACTATGGGGAAATGCTTCAGGTTGGGAAACTTTTTAAAAGCCAAAAACAATTAATCCACATATGACAAGAGCCTAAACTAAAGATTTGTGTACAAATCTGTTTAAAAAACTAAAAATACTAACTCTATCCTCACTATAAACTGATTAAATATATACATACTAACTTTGATACACTATACAATGCACAAAGACATCACAGTCATGAAACAAGAACCAAAAACAATCCGAGGCCACTCATGCACAGATTAACATTATATTAAAAATGTCCATTACTTGCAGGGATAAAAGTCTATAATAAACTACCCAGAGCTATTAGATCAATAAAAAACCTGAAATAACAAAGCAATAAAAAACTTACTAATTGACAAGGCCTACTACTCAGTGGCTGAATATATGAATGATGATCTAGTAATATTGTGAATTTGAACCTTACATATTATATTTTGAGAATGTATTGTATTGTATATATGAAACTTTATATCTATGTTCTGAAGCTTAACAAACTTTTGTACTTCAAATTTTATTATACTTGTACATATATGTAATTGAAGAGACTTCTACTTCTCGAGAACTTTTTTATACCTGAGTATCCTCAAAAAACGGCAGTTGCAACCTTCAGGTTGATTACAGGACATGATTGTCTGGCAAAACATTTAAACAGAATTGGGATATATTCTTCACCATTCTGTCCTCTATGTGATCTGCAAGAGGAAATGGATCGAGACCACCTTCAAATATGCCCGGCCACTTCTAGTGCCCCATCCGTCAGTGAAAAATATTGGAGAGCAAGAGGATTAATGACTTCATTGTCAGAAATCCAGCATTAGCTAACAACAACATATATGTAATTTTGCTAAACTATTATCTCAAAAGTCACCTCTTTATAGGACATTTACCCAATTTTCTTGCAAACGTATGTGATAATAAATCAAATAAAACCAAATCAACAAAATCTACAAACACCATAAAAATTTTAGCTGCTATGGGCTACTAGTACCGGAGATATCAGTTACCATGAGAATATAGTAAGTATGAATGATTTATGAAACAAATGGATTATTTGAGACAAATAGTCAATAATATGACATGAAACATTGTATAACAGAGTTTACCTATTTGACTACACTATCAGAGGCAAAAAATATGCAAGTCAGTAATAACAACTTGGTCAATGTATAGATAGTTTTTGCACTGTTTCATTTGATGAAGGCAAGTTGGTCACAGTTTTCATGAAAACACTCTTCCATTAACCATTCTCAGGAGCAGTGCTCCAAGGGTTTTTGAAATACACCAGTAAAGTGTTTGGTGTAGCCGCATTGAAAAAATGCATATCTGATCAAGTCTGCGACTCCTGCCACAGAGAACTGCAACTACACAAATGATTGAAGGCATAAGAAGTGGTCTCTAATCCTATGTTAATGTCATTGTCAAAAGATTGAGAGAATGCTGGTGTCTTGAAACTTGATGATGTGTTCTCCTCCTGCTTCTATGGCACGTTCGGCGACCACTGACTTCTCAAATTCCCTAAACGGAAGCATCTCTTATGTTTAATCAGCCTGGTGATTATGCCATGTAGTGTAGTGCCAATATATACTGCACCGCACCAAACATTCTCTCAACCATCTCACATTACCACACTCAACTACAGTGCGAAGCTAGACTAATTTACAAGCACCCTAATCATTTTAACAGGAAGGAAGAAAGCCTTATGCTCAACAGAATTTGGTATCCCATCACTGATGGCATTAAACAACAATCAAGACAGTGAAACAATGTGGACCAATGAGGAACTAGTAGTGACCAGGAGGCAGCTTGGCCCCTCCCACAAGCTGTACTACCTCAGCCAGCCTAGAGCCAATCAGAGAAGACCCGTCTCTACATAAATACATCCCGGACCGTTTACATTTCAGATGCAACTGAACCTTCACCAAGTAGACTTCGCCTGCGCCACTGAAGGTGTCCACTGCAGTTGTGGATGAAACACCTGGACATAGCTATTCCAGTAAACCATGTCAAATTTCTTGTATAATTATCAATTCCAGCCATGAAAGCTTACGCTTACTGAAAACTATTGTTTTATTCTCTGCAACAACTACAGTGATCTTCCCTTATAAGATGTGCTACATTAAATTGGGCTTTAAGGATATTGTTTTAAGCAAAAAAAAAGTTTGTAAGTTTAAAAAATGTTGGAGCCTAAACTATGAAGAGACAGAAATACCTTGGGCAGTTTCAAACAGTAAATGCATTTTTAAACTAAAGTTTAGAACAAAATTTAAACATTTTGCTGCCAGGGACTTTCTGATGATGTAACAAAAAATGAACAAATTTGATCCTAGTTTCTAAACTATGAGAGCAAACTGAATGAAATTTAGGTCATAAAATGTTTGCATCACATTACACCTATGGTATGTATTTAAAAAAGCTACCATTCTTAGTTCAGAATTTCCAATTTTCAGTCAGTATATCTTTGAACACTCAATCAATATACCAACCTGACAAAGAGCTTCTTTTTCACCTTCGATTGGAGCCTGAAGTCGAAATTTTAAGCTTTCACAACGAATAAAAATCCTCTGTCCAAACTGTTCCTTATATGGCTCAATATTACTCTCAGTGTTGTTGTTTCCCCCATTTTTAACATGCTGCAAAAGAAAAACAAACAATTTTAAAATGTTCTTGTTACTTTCTCTGCCACTTACTCAAGGTATAGGAAATACAGCACATGGTTAAAAAATCTGATACTAATATTTTACGAAAACTACAGCTTTCGGCCCCAACCAGAAATGAACACTTTCAGAAAAATCTGATATCACTTATATGCCTTTGTTTACTCACTCTTCTATGAATTAATCTTATAAAATCTTTTTCTTCTATCTTATTTTTTTTTTTACCTAGGACTTACAAGCCAGTGCCTAGTGTCAGACACCTGCCAGGGAGCAGAGGAACCTATGGACTGGACACAGTGAAGACCTGGAAGCGGGCAGTCAGCCAAGCACAGGTATGATAGTGAGAAAGAGGATGATATGAAATGCAGGCAAAATCGATGAATGGAAAGGTTAAGAGGTAGAACCGGAACTTAAAAATTCAATGCCACAACTGGGATTTGAACCACAGACCTTCCGCTTGCCGGGCGGACGCTCTACCACTGAGCTATTGTGACAAACTGCCAGAATGGCATTAAATAAATAAATAAATAATATTTAGAATGGAAAGGTGATGATGGAACAATTGGTAGAATGAGTGGTGGGGAAAAACCCAACCTGATACCGCTTCATCCACCACGAATACCACAAGCGGGTCCCTGGGATTGAACCCGGGCCACCTAGGTGCTAGATGAGCGGTCAAATCGCTTGGCCATGGTTGGATCGAACCTGGGCTGCCTAGGTGGTAGATGAACGGTCTAATCGCTAGGCCATAGCGGGTCCCTGGGATCGAACCTGGGCCGCCTACGTGGTAGATGAACGGTCTAATGGCTAGGCCATGGCGGGTCCCTGGGATCGAACCTGGGCCGCCTACGTGGTAGATGAACGGTCTAATCGCTAGACCATGGCAGGTCCCTGGGATCGAACCTGGGCCGCCTACGTGGTAGATGAACGGTCTAATCGCTAGGCCATGGCGGGTCCCTGGGATCGAACCTGGGCCGCCTACGTGGTAGATGAACGGTCTAATCGCTAGGCCATGGCAGGTCCCTGGGATCGAACCTGGGCCGCCTACGTGGTAGATGAACGGTCTAATCGCTAGGCCATGGCGGGTCCCTGGGATCGAACCTGGGCTGCCTGGGTGGTAGATTAACGGTCTAATCGCTAGGCCATGGCGGGTCTCTGGGATCGAACCTGGGCCGCCTGGGTGGTAGAAGAACGATCTAATCACTAGGCCATGGCGGGTCCCTGGGATCGAACCTGGGCCGCCTACGTGGTAGATTAACGGTCTAATTGCTTGGCCATGGCAGCACCATTCTTTATCTGCTTCATGCTAATTCAGATACAATGAAAAAGTGAAGCTGGTAACAGTGAAGCAATACAAATCTTAAATATAATAATACTAATACTAATAATAGTAGTAATAGCAATAATAATAATAATAATAATAATAATAATAATAATAATAATAATGATAATGATAATGATAATGATAATGATAATGATAATGATAATGATAATGATAATGATAATAATAATAATAATAATAATAATAATAATAATAATAATAATAATAATAATAATAATAATAATAATAATAATAATAATAATAATAATAATAATAATAATAATAATAATAATAATAAATGCCAATAACATTTTTATCATCATCATCATCATCATGCAATATTTCAATAACTTGCCGCAAATACTACAATAAGTGAAGCTTTCAGTCTGTAAATAGTTATTATATTTAATACTAATTCACATACTTGTGCACAAATACTTTTATTGCACATTTATTTGCAAATAAAAGGAGAATACAGCAGGCTTAAGCAATAGTCAATTCTTTTAAATGCAGGATGGTTCACTTTTATTTTCCTGAAAATGCCTCATTTTAGATGAAAGAGGGCTGGGGAGGGGAGGGGGGAGGGCAGGAAAAAGGAGCGAGAGAAGAAAAGAGAGCAGAGGGATGAAAGAGGAGAGATTATATATGAAATATTTTAAACTACTTTCAGTTAATTAAGGAAAAATAAAGCTATTAACAATGAAGCAACAAAATCTAAAATAAGAACAAATTAGAAATTAAAAGCTCCACTTATCTTAGTAATATTGCAAGGTGGTATACTGCTGACTACTTTCAAGTTGTATCCAACTTATTTTCAAAGAGATACAAACAAGTTACTATAGTTACTTATGCTTATTTTGAAACTCTGTCACCAATCTCTGAAAACAAAAACCTATACATACAATCTATTGGTGCTATTTCAAAATTCATAACATGCTTCTTGTTTTTTAAAATAAACATCTTTTCCCAGGTCCATTTAATTGTTTTAATATTTTAACCTCTGGATTAATTTCATGATTAAATGACCAAAATTGATCTTCCACAGCTGATTTATTAATTTGTTTATATGTAATATTCTAAAATGCTCCTTTATTCTGGTTTCTAACTAACGTTTAGTTTTAGCAATATAAACCCCATCACAATCCAAACAGCTAAATTGATAAATGCCAGATTGAGGAGCGTTTTTTCAAGAACTCGATAGATGCAAAATTTTACGAAATTGAGTTATATATAGTATCGGCATAATTTTCACCTTCTGCATCGTCCTGTGAAATCAGATTTTGCAAAATTCGATTCTTGTCCTGTGTAGAAGCTAGGGAATATCAGCAGTTTTTTCAAAACTCGATAGATGCACTTGCTCAGTTAAAGCAAAGGTCGATAGATGCAATTTTATGATTTTATAATCCAAAGTGTAGCAACCTCAATTCTATGAAATGCATGTTGGCATTGACTGCCCTCTCACTGTTGCAATTCTTGGAATTCTCAATCATTTCTGCAAGCTTTTTGTTCCATTTAGATCTCGCTTTTAACTGCAGAGGTCATATCGGCGACCTTGCTTATTGGCAATGGTGTTACTCGTTTAACAGTGGGTTTTTCGGTCTTTGGGGTTTTTATACGTTGACTTAACACACACATTCACACTTTTATTCATACTTCCAGACTCAGGGAAGGATGAAGAATAATCTTGACTGGAGAAAAACTCCTACCCCCTGCTGGGAATCAAACCCGGGACTCCTTACACAGCAGACAGGTGCTTCTACAAGCTTTGTTATACTTACATGGCACTTTTTTTCTTAGTTGAGACACTGCACTGTACTATGCACAATGGGCAGGAGCTCAGATTGTGAAACTGTACCAGTCGTAGAATGCGCTGGAGGTAGGAATTGCAAAAACGAGGAAAGGAAATCAAAATGCAAGTCAAGGAAAACTCATACTTCAGCAATTACATATTCAGATAGTCTCGAGTACACTCCACGAAATACTAAAACTAAAGCTTCCAAGGAATCACAGGGGTGTCAAAAGTTAGATTATCTCTCCTGGCTAGAAAATTTCACTTATCTGGGAATGCGCCAAAGGAAACCAGAGGAGGTAACAGAACAGGAATATTACAGAAGGGCATTACTGCTGCTATAAAGCAAGACATTAAGAAGTACAGATGTAGAGAAAGCCACTATGGAAGAGCAAAATCAATTAGAGGATATTTACCTCCAGAACTTAATATCACAAAAAGGTGGACCAACTTTTGCAACGAAAGAAGATTAAGAAATGTACCAGTCTGCTCATTGTCAAAATATAAAAACATAAGAGGTAGAACCGGAACTTAAAAATGCCTTTGTGGTTTACCAGGAAAAATACGAACTGGCTTGAGAATTTAATGCCATTCTGGCAGTTTGTCACAATAGCTCAGTGGTAGAGCGTCCGCCCGGCAAGCGGAAGGTCTGTGGTTCAAATCCCAGTTGTGGCATTGAATTTTTAAGTTCCGGTTCTACCTCTTAAACTTTGCCCACACACGGCTTGTGTGTTTAAAAACACCAACAGTAAGTTTGTTGGCATAAATAAATAATAATTACCATGTGAAGGTTATTTAATCCTGGGATATAAAGTACTTGCAATAGTAAGTCACCATTGGGGTAATTGTCTCTGATGTGAGACTGCCTTTGTGGTTTACCAGGAAAAATACAAACTGGCTTGAGAATTTAATGCCATTCTGGCAGTTTGTCACAATAGCTCAGTGGTAGAGCGTCCGCCCGGCAAGCGGAAGGTCTGTGGTTCAAATTCCAGTTGTGGCATTGAATTTTTAAGTTCCGGTTCTACCTCTTAAACTTTGCCCACACACGGCTTGTGTGTTTAAAAACACCAACAGTAAGTTTGTTGGCATAAATAAATAATAATTACCATGTGAAGGTTATTTAATCCTGGGATATAAAGTACTTGCAATAGTAAGTCACCATTGGGGTAATTGTCTCTGATGTGAGACTGCCTTTGTGGTTTACCAGGAAAAATACGAACTGGCTTGAGAATTTAATGCCATTCTGGCAGTTTGTCACAATAGCTCAGTGGTAGAGCGTCTGCCCGGCAAGCGGAAGGTCTGTGGTTCAAATCCCAGTTGTGGCATTGAATTTTTAAGTTCCGGTTCTACCTCTTAAACTTTGCCCACACACGGCTTGTGTGTTTAAAAACACCAACAGTAAGTTTGTTGGCATAAATAAATAATAATTACCATGTGAAGGTTATTTAATCCTGGGATATAAAGTACTTGCAATAGTAAGTCACCATTGGGGTAATTGTCTCTGATGTGAGACTGCCTTTGTGGTTTACCAGGAAAAATACGAACTGGCTTGAGAATTTAATGCCATTCTGGCAGTTTGTCACAATAGCTCAGTGGTAGAGCGTCCGCCCGGCAAGCGGAAGGTCTGTGGTTCAAATCCCAGTTGTGGCATTGTATTTTTAAGTTCCGGTTCTACCTCTTAAACTTTGCCCACACACGGCTTGTGTGTTTAAAAACACCAACAGTAAGTTTGTTGGCATAAATAAATAATAATTACCATGTGAAGGTTATTTAATCCTGGGATATAAAGTACTTGCAATAGTAAGTCACCATTGGGGTAATTGTCTCTGATGTGAGACTGCCTTTGTGGTTTACCAGGAAAAATACGAACTGGCTTGAGAATTTAATGCCATTCTGGCAGTTTGTCACAATAGCTCAGTGGTAGAGCGTCCGCCCGGCAAGCGGAAGGTCTGTGGTTCAAATCCCAGTTGTGGCATTGAATTTTTAAGTTCCGGTTCTACCTCTTAAACTTTGCCCACACACGGCTTGTGTGTTTAAAAACACCAACAGTAAGTTTGTTGGCATAAATAAATAATAAATATAAAAACATATTTTACAACTTCTTCAATCTTTTACTCCGTACACCACACACTGACACATGCTCAATGGGACTGATGAAGATTAAGACAGAGGCAGATATGGAAAAAGAGAAACGAACTAAGAACCATGTACAGACTGCACAAGCACTAGTAAAGGTGAAAGCTTACTTATTCCTATTGTTTGAAATTTCTTTGTATGAATTCAATATGTTTATTATATAAATAAAACAAAATATCTGTTATTGTGAATGTAGCAGTACTTAGTTTCCAAGTTTATACCTAATAAAATAATCATTATAAACATTAATATTTTGGTTGTATAGTACATAATGTATTGTAAATAGGTGAAAATAAATAAACAAAATAATAAATGCATAAACAAAAAGAAAAAAGAAAAAAGAAAAAAAAAAAAAAAAAAAAAAAAACCAATAAATGACAAAAATAATGAAATTTCATGTCTTAATTTCTCGCTCATGCAGAAAAGTTTATCAGCATCTATCGGCTTTTGAAAAAACTCTGCATTTTCAAACCCCAAATTTGCACCTGTTAAATTGTGCTATTTGTTTCTTTTCACATTCAATGAGACAGTATCAGGAAGGAGAACTGAATGATTAATATATTTGCTGTGCTAACCAATTAGTATTTCCAATAAATAGAAAAAACCGTTTTTCCCAGAAACGCATTTTGTGCATCTACCGAGTTTTGAAAAAATGCTACTCAACTTGGAATTTTATCCTTTTTAAAAAATTTAGTAAATTTTGTATATTAAATTCATTTTGAGGGACTAAATTTATTCCAAATTCTTTAAAAATTGTAAATTTTTTATAGACCCACGGATGGTAAGTTAAGTTTTTAAAAATAGTTATCTTTTATTTTTTTCAGGGTAGAAACCTCTTTAACAGCCTTTTGATACTTTCAGTTACATCAACAGGTTTTACTCATTTCATTCATTCATTTGCAGAGCATAAACTTTTCTGTCCTGTGTTTTATAATTTATATCGTTACAAATTAAGTTTCAAGTTACTTACAGGCATGTGTGGGTACACACTGAAGAGTCTGCGACGGTTTTCTCTCCTAGCAATAGCAATGGACATATCCGTCTCACGAGCATACTTCATCAGCTGAGGATTCATGCTCTGCTCCAGGCCTTTGAGGGTGCCGTACATTTGTACTGGCTGAGGTGATGGTGGAGGAGTATTGCTTGCTGCAATATTAAAGTATTTATTACTATTTTACTTTAATTTAAAAGGTGAGTCAATAACACTGAACAACACTTACAACATAATTTTCCGGAACGCGTTTCGAAGGTTAACTTTCCTCCATTATCAACCGGACAATAACTGGGTTTCCATGGTGCGGATGGCGATGCTTCTTCTGATGTTTCTTCTGGTAACAGTTCAATGAACTTGCTAAAAATATCTTTGTGAGGAATGTCGAAATTAAATACTCGGTTTCTATTTTTTAAAATGAAGATTTGTTCCCCTGCAGACAGTTCTTGTTTTCCGGTTATGTGTTTGAGAAGTTTCGGTTCTAGCTTTATGTCATGATTTTTTCTCCAAAAGTGAAACGCAATTGCTGATTTTTCTAATTGTTTACTCTTGATGTTCCTAACATGTTCCTTGTTTTCAAACTTCTATGAAAGGAAGACATTTATTACTATACCTGTATACTCTATCTTGTGAAGTAACTGCTACAGGGTTTGTTATACACAAGCTTCACAAGGTTCACATTTATTATATCAATTATAAATAGCTTCAAAACTTTCATGACAAGTCTTAAATATTCACACACTCTAGACATTTAAAACAAATATTAATAGAGTAGTTAACTGCATTTTTGTTACAAATTACATACCTGTCAACTTTTTGGGGTTGAAACCCAAATAGTTCAGTGAAGTAAATGTACAAATATGAATACATAATAAATAGGAATTTAATTTTTGTAACAATACAGCCCCATAGTGCTGCTTCTTTCTGTCAAAGATACTGAAATTCTTTCTGGATGACAATAATGAAGTAATAGGCACCCATTTGAACACCTGGTAAGGGTACCTTCCAAGAACTATAAACATTACTTGTTTACTTCTGGGTATGCATATTTTAGGAACAGAGTGATCTGTCTATGGGAGAGCAAGAGCTTTTTACAAGAATTCTAATTTTTATATGTACATCATCAGGATAGCTAATAATTTGCATTTAAACTCCTACAGGATTAACCCTTTGGCTGCCAAGATCCGATGAGATTCAGTGCCAATTGCCTTTGAATAATGCCATGATCCGATCCAATCTGATTAGCTGAGGTTGGTTTTTCGCGTTCAAATAATTTAAAAACTATGCAACAGAGGGCATATGTGTCCACCTCTATCTAATCAACAATATGTAAACTGTGTGTTGGTATCATTGTTTGTTTGTTAATCCCTGCATTTCCTGTACAATTAATTTTTCTTTCTGAGGTTGTCACCCTTCAGGTATTTTAGTGTGCTAGAAGAAGAGAGCAGTAAACACGTGTTGTAGGTTGTTGAGTGCAGAGCTTAATTATGTATTCCATATACAATGATTCTTCGTGATGTTTGCTTAATAACCATTACAGAATGGCATACTGGGATAAGAAATGTCTGACAGAAAATGAAATTGCGACAGCATTGCTGGAAAGTGACAGCTGTAGTGATATTTCTCAATTGTCGTAACGAAACAAGTAGTGAAGCGGACAGTGACATAAACGAAATAAATAATCATGTGTGTTCTACACAGTCTCCTGCAGGAAATGCCACAGATCAGGATGAAGATGAACTGTATACCAACTGGAAAGATGTAAGTAACCATGAACATGAAGCTTTTTGGAACATAAGTGTTCAATGGTATTTGCCAAGAAAAAAACTTTAAATTGCAGTTCTTATTATTAACCGTGCCCAATATGTGTCCTGTGTAATGATCCAGCAGAAATGAACGAAGACCACTTGAAGACCTGTGAAGCATTAAGATCAGAAGAAACTACAGTTCAAAAGTATTGGAAAGCACGAATGCTAATGGCTTCATTGCCAGATGCAAGGCACTAGAAAACAACAACAACAACATAATTAACCGTGCTCATTTCAACAATTTTAAACATAGAAGCTTCAAAATTTGTAATTTTATAAATAATACAATGATAAATTGACAGGCAAAAGCAAATAATTATGGTGTCAAAAATAAACTGAAAGTGGAAAATAAAAATTTAACAATTCAATTTTTTTTTTAAAAATATGTGTTCTAGAGTAATGTTCTCAAAAGTGTGTATAAATGTAAAACAACATTTCAGATGTCTACCAAACATTCAAACAGTAATTCCTGAGTATCCTCGAAAAATGGCAGTTGCAACCTTCAGGTTGATTACAGGACATGATTGTCTGGCAAAACATTTAAACAGAATTGGGATATATTCACCACTCTGTCCTCTATGTGATCTGCAAGAGGAAATGGATCAAGACCACCTTCAAATATGCCCAGCCACTTCTAGTGCCCCATCCATCAGTGAAAAATATTGGAGAGCAAGAGGATTAATGACTTCATTGTCAGAAATCCAGCATTAGCTAACAACAACATTTCAGATGTGACTGCAAAAAATCTCAACTCAACAGATTCAAAATTGAGGTGACTGGAAAGCTTTGTGTAAACCTTACATTTCCCTATATGAAATTTGCCTAAAGATGTCCCCACCCGGAGATCCGATTGGGGGACAGTTTTAACTCCGGAATGTTTATCTTTAGGACTCATATTCATGTATGTGGCTTTCATGTAACTGTTTTCTTAACAGGCACCAGTTTTACAATGTGGCAGTTACATCACCCGACTTAAACCCCCATTTTGCAAGGGGGACCACACCTATCGTTGGTCAACGGGTCCATCGGACCTAGCCGGGAGGACTAAATAGGTGGTATTTAGATCCACCGACCTTCCCCTCATGTGCCTCTGAGGGACGCTGTTGTGCTGTGATAGGCCAGCACATATGTAAATGACATTTCCTCCATTTTAGATGAAACAGTTATACCGCTGTGATTCGGTCCCCAGAGCCTCATCTGTTAAAAGCAGGGTGCACCACGGGCAGGATGAGGATGAGAAATATATTTGATCGTTAAACAATTTTCTCATTCATACCTACAAGAAATAGAAACAAATGCCAAAGATAAAAAATGGATTACACTACTTTCCAACCAGATATAATCCCCCAGAGACCACGGAAAACAGCGGTTGCAGCCTTCCGACTATTGACAAATCACGACTGCTTAGCAAGTCATCTCTACAGAATAGGTATCTCAGCCTCACCAATATGTGTCCTGTGTAACGATCCAGCAGAAATGAATGAAGACCACTTGAAGACCTGTGAAGCATTAAGATCAGAAGAAACTACAGTTCAAAAGTATTGGAAAGCACGAATGCTAATGGCTTCATTGCCAGATGCAAGGCACTAGAAAACAACAACAACAACAACATTTCCCTATATTTAGGACTGCCTGTTTAAGCAGTAGTATAGCACTTAGCTTGGCAGCGAAAGGGTTAACAAAAGCCTAAATGGCATTGTCTGTAGAGAAATTTGTTTGTACAGGTTTATTCAAAATGATTGACACAATTTAATTACTCTGTATTTCACAAAGTATGTTTGGACATAAACAGTCTACATACAAAGGAAGGAGGAAGTTCTGAAGTTGTGTTTACCACTGCTGGCATGGTGATAGTTGCATAATCGGCTATTGCACCAATAGGCAGTCAGGTATTTTGTTTTGCAAACAGTTGAGTAAGATGGGTACAATGTAGCAAAGTTTTCTGCATTCTCCAGTTTGCAAAAAGTGAGTCGGCAGAGTGCAGCGGGCCTTTTGTCTCCAATTCAACATTAACCCACCATATTGGAAAAGCATCAAACATTGGTTTATGCAAGTTCATGAAAGTGGATATCTCAGCGAAGGATGCTTAAATTTTGCCATGCAGCAAAGCGAGGATACATTCAACATTTATAACCTGTGTACATGAACTTCAGTGGCACCGTGGCTGAGTGGTTAGACTGCTCGCCAACCACCTAGGTGTGTTTGATCCCAGGGATCCGTACGTGGTATTTGTGGTGGACAAAGCGGCATCATGGTAGGTTTTCTCCAGTTTCCCCCACCACTCATTCCATCAACTGCTCCATTATCAGCTTTCCAATCATTGATTTTGCCTGCATTTCATATCATCCTCTTCCTCACTCTCATACCTGGTTCTTGGCTGACCACCCACTTCCAGGTCTTCACTCTGTCCGGTCCATAGGTTCCTCTGCTCCCTGACAGGTGCCTGACCCTAGGCACAGGCTTATAAGTCCTACATAAGGAAAGGGTAATCAGGTAAAGCAAAAAAAAAAAAAAAAAAAAAAAAAAAAATATGGACCGGCGATGATTCATGTTAATGTATGCATTTGATATTTATTCATGTTGTGTTAACTTATTTATATTAATTTAGCATTATGTCCAAAACTACTAGGCCAAATTACATAAAAGCATAACCAGCATTGATGTGTTTGTGGTATGATAAAGAAGAAACAATTGTTGCAAGGGCAGTAACCAAGAAGAGTCAATAATCTTAACTAGTGAGTATCTTACAAGTGATAGCTTGTCTACAAAATACAGGCAGTAAACTTGGTTCTCTGTCTACCAGTACCCCGCCCTGCGAGCTGTCTGCGATGCTCAGATTTGGTTTGGCAGCTGTTAGAAATGGAGTTTCCACTCGCTTCTCACGCCAGATGCAAATTACGCTTTGTGATGCATTTCTTGTGTGCAAAAAGATTGCACGGGTGAAAATTCATTCCCAACTGTAAAACGTGTAAAGTGTAATGTGTAAGGGGAGCAGTGTATGAGCATACAACATGTCCGTAAATGGTGCAGAAAATTCAAAGACGGACATACAGACATTCAGTGTTCTGGGCAGCCATTGGTTTTGGACGAAACGATTGTGAAAGTGGAAGAGGCAATGCTGAAAAATCGAAGGGTGATGGTTCGGGAGACCTGCGAGATGATCCCTGATGTTAGCAAGACTTGCATTTACAAAATTTTGACCGATCATTTAGGGTATTTCCATCAGGACAACGGTCGTCCCCACATTGCCCATGTGACAACCAATCTCATCAACAAATTTGGATAGGATACTGAAACACACCCTCCTTACAGCCCAGACCTAGCTCCAAGTGACTACCATTACCTCCCTGACTTGAAGAAACACCTGTGTGGGACGCATTTCAGAACCGGAGAGGAACTGAAAGAAACTGAAGCTGTCTTCACCGTGCGGCTGGAGAGTTCTATGATGCAGGCATACAAAAGGTGGTACACCACATGCAAAAATACATTGATTACAACGGCAATTGTGTTGAAAAATAGGAAAAAAGTGTAAGCTTTCCAAGAATGTATTATTCAGTGTCAATAAAGCCCGCCTCGGTAGCTTGACGGTTAGCGTGTCTGCCTCACGTTCAAGAGGTCGCGAGTTCGAATCTCGCTTAGGGTATGTTATCCGGGTAAGTTTTTTTTCTGAGGTTTTCCCTACCCTGAGAAGACGAATGTCGGGTAACTTTGAGACAGAATATATGGTTAGACCCCAAAAGGAAATCATTTATGTAAATATTTATTGCAAATGTAATTTATTTTTCATGTTGATAAGAATTAGTTGAGTAACGAAAACATGTTGCTATTTTTTCATTGTTAAGAAAAATAGAAATGTTTAAAAACGTCATAAATGTTAAGTTTCGTGTTTAAATTTAATATGTGTAAGTATAAGAACCATATATATTTAATGTTAAAAGTGAAGGGAGAATAGATAAAGATCGCTTCCCTAACAATACAGGAACTATTTAACATAGGAAAATATAAAATGAACGCATATGCACATGTATACAAAAAAGATTGTCATGTAAAGAAGTGCCAATTTTGTTATTAGCGTCTGTATGTTTGAGAGGAGAAGACATGTTTCTGTAATGCGCGTGGATGTGGGTCCAAAAGACTTTATAAAAGTGGAAAGACTATCAAGAAAATACAAATAGGTGCAACGAAAGTCAATTCAATTATAACAAGTGTAATAAGAGACAAAAATAGTGTTGATAAAGTGATATATAGTGAAGTTACATCGAGTGTTTATTCATTCCACCTAGTACCTCGCCCGGAGATAAAGAATAGAGTCTCTGAGCTCAACATGAAGCTTCTTAATATTTAAAAATACGGCACCAACTTAAAGCTCCGTGGACCTCGGGCTCATTTGGGCATCATTTCATCCATTTCATTTCATTCATTCGTCCGATATGACACAATGTTGGAGGACGTTAATTAAAAAAAAAAAAAGTGTCAATAAATATTTTTTTCGCTGTCAAAAAAAGTTGGGAACCATATTTTACAGACAACCCTTGTAAGATACACAGTAGTTGACATAATTTTTTTATGCATCCTGGAATATCACGGGAACTACAGACATTTCTGAAATCAATTACCTCTTTCTAATGATGCAGCTCGCTTTTCCTCTTGTATTCGGTTATGTTGGAGCACAGAGTTGAGTTTACTAAGCCAGTCTTGTAGTTCTGATTCATTCTCTGCTGCTAAGGTATAAGACTTATGTCCTGCTGTCATTCGAAGTTCAAAGCAGAAACGTCCTCTTTTTGAATTCTGAAATAGACGCGTATTTTACAATACAGACACATTCAACTATAAGTACAATTCTTATCCTTTCATTTCTTCTGCTTTGGAGGGTAAAATGAAAAATATACAATTTATTTCCATTTATATCTAGAAGTATACAGATATAGACTACAGGGAATTGTGAATAATGCTCTTAAACCATTCAAACAATGGAACCATTATACGTAACCTACCCGAACCACTTCTGTGCAGAAATCCATAACAATTGTTGCCTTGGCTTCTCCTTTCTTTTCATCCTTATGCAGTTCTAAAATGTAAGTTCCATCCACCTCTTGCCTATAAACCAAGAATTTGTTATATATAAACTAAAGTACAGCAGGAATGCATTTCAGTATTTTAAGTTGTTAGACATACAAGAATTTTGTATGATCTTGGTCTAATAGAATGCACCCCCCCCCCCCCCCACACACACACACTGGAAGTGGGTTTTACTCAGATCACCACTATATACAACACTAGCTGTGTTGTCTCTGGTTTGACGATTTATCCCTACAGATTTTAGACTTGTACGAGGGGTAGTCATAAAGTTTTAATTATCACCTCGAAAAAATAAAGCTAGGTAATTAATTTTTTGTCAGTTTGTAGGTACATGTGTGAAGTCCTGGCACACATTTAAATCCCCGCACTACATCACCGTGGCACGCCACTAGAGGACCCAAAACAAAATGGCGCAGTTCATTGATAAAGTGGAGTATCGTGGGGCAAGTCGTTTGCTGCATTTGAAGGGGAACAACACTGCAACAATCCATGCTGAGTTGGTGGAAGTGTACGGCAACAATGTACCATCATATGACAGTGGTCAGATGGTGAAGATGCTTTCGGTGGGTCAAATAAGTCTGGATGACGAAGAATGAAGAGGCAAGGTGATGAGTGCTTTTTGGGACATACAAGGTGTGGTGCTGACAGACTATGCTCAGAAGGGGCAAACCATCTCAGGAGCATACTACCGAAATCTCCTGACCAGTTTATGGAAGGGGATGCTTGTGCTTCACGACAATGCAAAGGACAGTCACACATGCTGCTTCTTTAAGATATCAAATTTTGCCTCAGTCCCTGTATTCCCCTGGTATGGCACCCAGTGACTTCCTCCTCTTTCCTCAGATGAAGAAACCATTGCGAGGCAGGTATTTCCAGAATGACGAGGTGATGTATGAGGTGGAACGTTTCCTGAACAGTCAAAATGCTGACTTCTACAACCAAGTGCTCTGTCAAGTCATCCATCGTTGGGAACAATGTGTCATGTTGAAAGGTGAGTATGCAGAAAAGGACTAATACCATCACCAAGTTTCATGGTCACAGCTTCATTTTTTTGAGGTGATAATTAAAACTTTATGACTACCCGTCGCAGTGCTGCAGAAATAAAAAAATCACACTTGAATTACAAAAATGCTCGTAACAGCCATAAGCACATGATTGCAGAAAATGTTCTGATTGGTTCCTGCCCAAAGATCTCTAAGGAAGAAAACTAAATAGATCCATTTTTAATGTTGCTGCTCTTTTACTACTATCTTTTTACATTAGCAGTGTTGATGTTAAGTGGCTTTCTTAGGTCGGATTTACTTTAGGTTGCACTTGCCCAGTAGCCTGTGTTTCTTTGGAGACATTTAAAATATATTACTTTAACACACATAAATAAAGAATTAATTAACTCTGAAGATACTACAAAGAACAAAAGATAAACAGTATCAATAAATAAATAAAAACTCTGGGAAGACACTATACCAAAGCAGTGTCGAACAACTAAAAATACGACAGGAAGAAAAGCAAATACAGAAAGCTGTGTAAATGTAATACATTGCATTTGAATTTCAATCATATAGAAAATTGTAAAATTTATATGTTAAAGTGCGAGTAGAGAAGGATACAGGAATGTGTTACCTATATGAAAATTGAGCCGAGAATACCATGTGAATGTAATTTGTTGCATTTCTTTTTCAAACATATAAAAAAATTCTTTAATTCATTAATTCTTTGTAGAAGAGCGAGTAGAGAAAGAAGTGCAATTGTGCTTCATAAAAGAAAAGTGAGTCGAGAAAACTGTGAATGTAATATGTTGCATTTCTGTTTTAATCATACAAAATTGCATAAATTGTATGCTGAAGGGCGAGTAGAGAAGGATATGTGAATGTGTTTTGTAAAACAAAAGCAAGTAGACAAAACCATACGAAAAATTCATTTGTTGATGATAATTATAATAATGATAATTTACTATGTGTGTTACCTAGTGATATGCACATTATCATTTCACATGTTGTATAGTAAAATGAATAACATAAAAACCTTGTCCATGAAAAAACACTTAGTGCCAATTTTAATCACAATTAGTCAACAGGTGTTGAAGTTTATCCACTTCATAATACAACATCCATTTTTATACATACAGGGTGGAAGGTACTGCCTTGGCCATACGTTAACCAGGGATTCCACATTATGAGTGTAACAACTATGCCCAATACAATTGCCAATAAAGAACCATTTTGCCAAAAAGAAAAAAATGATGTCAAATATTTGGGGCCATCTAGCTTCTTGATGAATGGATCTAAACGGTTTATTATTACACTGTTGCACAGACATTGTGTGAACAATGCTGTAATGCATTTCTACCTTAATTCAAATGAACTTAGTCACAATTTAATGTTAAAATGTCATGCAAAGTTTAATTTCTAAGAGCGATTTGACAACGTCACATTTTTATATTATATTTATTCTGAGGAGCCAAAGTTATTCCAAGTTGGCTCCTCAAAATAAATAGTTCTATAATATATGTTAATTTTTCGAAAAAGGACAAATTCCAAATTATAAAAAGTCTGGCATTTATCAATTTAGCTGTTTGGATTGTGGAGAGGTTTTATATCGGTAGAACTAAAGGTCATTTAGAAACCAGAATAAAGGAACATTTTAGAGATATTAAGTATAAACAGATGGATAAATCAGCTAGGACAGATCAGTTTTGATCATTTAATCATGAAATAAATCTAGAACTTAAATTATTAGAACAATTAAATGGACCTATAGATTTAATGTTTAGAGAAAAAATATTCATTTTGAAAAATAGGGGCCTTGTTATGAATTTTGATATACTGCCAATTAATTCTGTTAGCAAGTTTACTTCGCGTTCAAAGGTTGGTAATCATGACATCACGTCACGTAACATTCATAGTAGGCTCGACCAAGGTCAGTCACCTTGAGAATGTCACTGAGCTCTGATGGAAATATACTTGGTGTTTCAACAGCTTACACCATATACATGGGTTGACTTTTACTTTCTCCACTATTTAAGTAGAGGAAGTATTGTATTCCACCCAAAAGTTCGATGTCGAGATTTCACTAGAAATATATGTTTTAAGACTCCCTGAATCCAAAAGAAGGATTTTTAGAAGTGTGTGTGTATGTATGTGTGTGTGCACGCACGTGCACGTGTGCGTGTGTGTGTCCGTGGACAGACTCAAAAATGAAAAGTCGGTTAAAAACCAAAATTGGCATTTAAGTCTTTCAAGGATGCAACACAAAGATTTTGAAGAAAATAGCCCCTAAACTACACTTTACATGAAAAATTTTTCAAAAATTTTGATTTTCTTGAAAATGGCTCTAACAATTTTGATTAAAATGCCTTATGTTTAAGATATTTGTATGACAAACGAAAGGTATATTTTGAATTTTCTGGCTATAGCCTATGTAGTCCTGTTTACTCTGGATGACTTTTCAATAACTCGTGAACTGTATAAGAGATAAGCAAAATCTTACTATACAAAAACTTTAAATCTCGCTAATGCAAGCAATTTATGTCTGAATAAATGTTTTTGTACAGTGAACCATTTCAAAGATATTCCTTGTTATGTGTCAGTTTCGGAGAACTTAAAACTTTCGTGAAATGGAACATCGTTAATTTTTTTATATGTTAAGCTTAAATTGCTGAAGAAACTGCTGAAAATGCGGAAAATTGCCTTAACCCTCTATTGCCTGAATTATTTTGCTACATATGCCGTTCTTCCTCTAATTCGAAACCAGTTTAGATTAGGCGGTCTGAGAGGCCTTCAGCCTGCTGGCTCGGATAGCCATGATCGTTAAGGCAACACGTAGTGCACTGGCCATGCACTCAAAGCCTGAGGTCGTGAGTTCGAGTCTCGGCAACCGCAGTCAAATGTGCCTGTGGTAAAGGACGGGGAGGGCCCGCATAAAATAATCGGTGTGATGGCACGCGTGGATGATGACAGGGTATCATTTGACTGCGGTTGCATGGATTTTGCTTCTTTTCTTTAAAAAAAAAAAAAACACTACAATATAAATTGTAAAAAAAATACTTTTTTACAATTCAAACCGTCTCAAATATGTATTTTTAATTGGTGACAGACAGTATAACAAGAATATAGCAGAAAAAAAAAGTTAAAACTAGTACAAATAGTAAAAAAAGCTTATGTATCTTATAAGTCACACCAGGCAATAAAGGGTTAAGATGGGTTCAATATGACTTGACCAAAAGTAAAAAAATGGCTGCGATATGATGCAGCTAATACACACCAGGAGCACGGATCACTACCATTGATGATACCTGGGCCAGAGCTTATGACCCACAGCTGAAACGCCAATCACATGAGATATGTCAACCCGGAAAGTAACAGTTCGGCAGAATGCAACCCATGTGAACGCTATGCTGAACATCGCCTACGACTGGGATGCTGTTATTATAAAGCATACCGTTACTGCTACCACTGAACATTTTTGCAAAATAATCTACAAGCAGCTCTAAGAAGAAAACAATGACACTTCCTGAATAATCCACACCTAATTCTACATGACAACACAAGGGCACACGCAGCAGTGGCTGTGACTGATTTGTTCAATTGTTGCGGCTGGGAAGTGTTTTACCACCCCTGTTATTCTCCAGATCTAAGCCCCAGTAACCACTTCATGGGACCTACTTCTGCACAGTCGATGATCTCTGGGCAACCGACCGCTCCCTTCCAAACATCTAGAGATTAGATAGTGCCAACAGCATCCAACAGGTTCCAAATTGCTTGGAATGCATGATACACAATGGGATTGATTACATCGAAGGTCTCTAAAACTTTAAAACATTGTATACTCTGTACATGAAGAGATTAGAGGAGATGTCAACAAAGCAGCAGTTTGTATCACTCCGCAGGCACGTGCATTCACAATGATGCAACAGTTTCCACTACGCATAGGTATAATATGCATTTTACACTACTAAAAGAATATATTTACTTGATCCAAATAACATGTAGCACATGGAAATTAACGGCTACTTACGTCATCTCTGTCCACAATAACACTTTTTCATTTCCTACTCACAAACTCAAAACCAATCTCCAGAAGCAGCTTGTGGAGGGAAGTTCATTTTAAATCTGGAAGATCAGGATCAGAGTTAACTACCAACAGCACTTTGTTTAAGGTGGTGGTTCATTGCTAACAAAGAACTGGTGAACTTTTCGATGGGTTACAGATCTCACAATTCGTTGCAAACTACATCCATTTGTCTGGCACGAGGTCGCTTTTTGCTGGGAGTTCCAACTTCACCAACTGAGGATTTTTCTTTGCGTGTGCTGTAAATACTTGAAACTGACACACTGGTAAACTCGGATGTTAATTTCATCACGTCTTTGATAGTAAGTTCGGGATATTTCTCGCAGAACTTGAAGCTTTAAATCTTACATTATAAACCTGTACGGGGAGGAGATCTATCATCAACTACGGAAAATAACGGTCATTTCATTCTGACGAAGGCCATGGAGTTTAGAATGGCCGAAAGCTCAATATTTTCAAACCTCACACGGCTGATCGCCCGTGAAACTTTAATAAATAACGTGCGCCGTGAAAGCTTTAAATCTTACATTATAAACCTGTACGGGGAGGAGATCTATCATCAACTACGGAAAATAACGGTCATTTCATTCTGACGAAGGCCATGGAGTTTAGAATGGCCGAAAGCTCAATATTTTCAAACCTCACACGGCTGATCGCCCGTGAAAGTTTAATAAATAACGTGCGCCGTGAAAGCTTTAAGTCTTACATTATAAACCTGTACGGGGAGGAGATCTATCATCAACTACGGAAAATAACGGTCATTTCATTCTGACGAAGGCCATGGAGTTTAGAATGGCCGAAAGCTCAATATTTTCAAACCTCACACGGCTGATCGCCCGTGAAACTTTAATAAATAACGTGCGCCGTGAAAGCTTTAAATCTTACATGTTTAATATTATTGTGTTTTCACCACTTCGCAATGGTTTGCCGCGTATATGTTTCACAACACTCACTTGTTCTGCCATGTTACTTTCATACTGAATAATGTGCATGCGGAATGAATTAGGGTGATTACAGATTCACTTAACTGTATATTCTTACACTTTAACTATGCTTAGTACACTTAGTTCGTGCTTTAGCAAAAATTAAGTGAGATTTCAGACCTTAGTAACAGTATTTCTTCAAGGGACTATTTAGATGGTGAAAGCATCAAGAGAGCGCAGTCAAAATGCACCTGGCTTTGCTTACGTCTCCTCTAATCTCTTGATGTACAGAGTATGTGTACGCTGTGTGCCTAAATAAAAAATAGTTGCCACAATTAAAAAATTAATCCATGTATTTAACATAAGTGATGCCTCTACATTATTTGCTATATTGGTGGATGACCATAGGCCTTTGTCAGTACAAGCAAGTCTGCTTTGTACGTGATAAACCAATAGATGGATTTCACTCCACATATTAGTCACAAAGACCTTTCTTGATTTTCAGAGCATGGTTGTAATTTCAGCAGTATTATTATAAAATGTACGCTCATAATTACCTCAAGTAGCAATATCGTCTCTTGAAGGACTTGGAGCCAATGTTGACAAACATTCTGTCAGAACCAACTTCAGGACCCTTCATTAAATAACCTTGCTTTGTGATGCCTTCATTTTTAGGAAACAATTCCTTAAAATATAAAAATAACACTTATGATTATGATACAGTAAAAAGCATATCAAAACACTTAAACAAATTATTATTTATTTATGCCAACAAACTTACTGTTGGTGTTTTTAAACACACAAGCCGTGTGTGGGCAAAGTTTGAGAGGTAGAACTGGAACTTAAAAATTCAATGCCACAACTGGGATTTGAACCACAGACCTTCCGCTTACCGGGCGGCTGCTCTACCACTGAGCTATTGTGACAAACTGCCAGAATGGCATTAAATTCTCAAACCAGTTCGTATTTCTCCTGGTAAACCACACTATTTGTCACATCCCTATTGTGAACCAAAATCACTTGCATCTTTTTCCTTCTCATTCTTTTTTAGGCTTCAGTTAGTTTGTTGTCTCCCTTAAGCACAAATAAAATCACTTCATTTTAAGAGACATAAGTTGACCTAACATACCTCGTCAACCTGATCTGCATCTGTGTCAACTTCATAAACCTCATCTTTTAATTCATCTGATTTTAGTATTCTGAAAGAAGATTAAGAATCAAGTTATTACATCCATTTTTGATGCTATTTTTAACCTAAAAGTGAAACAAATCAAATCTGCTGTATTCGTCAAACCACACAAAGAAAGCACCTATTTTAACGACAACTAATTTTACAGTGAGATTTCTAACAACTACAAATACCAAATTATAACCATTTTTCTATTGAAGCACATACTTGGGCAGTTCTAGGTAAGATCCAGAATAGGCACTATATTTATAGTGTATAAGATTCCAGTTAGATGTATAGCTTTTAAGACATTCTTTAGTAAAAAGCGTGCAGTCATTTGTATCCAGATTTGAGGGAACACTGTGTACTGTTGTCCGAAATCTTCTTGGCAAAACAACATGCTAAAAACAAAAAACAATTAATAAATAAATACTGCAGTTAAGCATTAGAATCTTTGTACATTTCTAATATTGCATTATAAATAGCATAAATGACAAGTATTAACTGCTACTAATCAAAAACTGCCGAGTTCTTAAAAATAGTGGTCAAAGGTTACTCAAAACAGCTGCTGCTTTCTACAAGTGCAGATCAAACGACAATCATGGGAAATCATACTTACAGAAACATCATCTGGTGGATACAACAGCAGCTCTCTCTGCGGATCATTTTGCAACAAAGTCTTGTTTTTCAAAATATAATTTTCGAAATCAACTGGTTCCACCAACAGTGGTTTACTCTGGAAAAAAGTTTCATATGTTAAATGTTATTGTTCTGTAAAATGACCTACCATAATAAACTGGAGAGTTGAGAGTAGGTAATGTTAATGGAAACTGTCTTAATGCCAGAGGAATGAAAAGTGAGTATTACATTTTCTAGTACGTATAGAAGATATTGTATTCCACTCAAAAATTCACAAGCAAGATTTCACCAGGTACAGGTTTTGTGGTTCCTGAATTTAAAAAATCTGATGTGTTTCACTCATATGAGTTTCTCTACTCTTGCGCTAGCTAACCATTCATTCAAACTCTAATTCCTATATCTTCATGTTAAATGAGATAAACATTTGTACAAATTATCTTATTACTTATTTCCTTGTAGGTGCAAGGGGAATATTAGAATACAGTAGACTTTGAGCGATAGTCAAATCTTTCAAAGCTTTAAGATCCTGTTCTCTTTGCATGCTTGACAAAAAAAAAAAAAAAAAAAAAAAAAAAAAAAAAAAAAAAAAAAAAAAAAAAAAAAAAAACATTTTCCATGTCACGAAAGTTTTAAGTTTTGCGGAACTGACATAAGTAACAAAGAATATCTCCGAAATGGTTCACTCCACAAAAAAATTTGTTCAGATATAAACTGTGTGTTATAGCGAGATTAACATTTTTTGTACAGTAAGATTTTGCCTATCTCTTACAGTTTACAAGTTACTCAAAAGTCATCCAGAGTAAACAGGAGTACATAGGCTATAGCCAAAAAATTCAAAATATACATTGCATTTGCCATACAAATATCTTAAACATATGGCATTTTAATCAAAATCGTCAGAGCCATTTTCAAGAAAATCAAAATTTTTGAAAAATTTTCCATGTAAAGGGTAGTTTGGAGTGGGGCTATTTTCTTCAAAATCTTCCTGTTGTATCCTTGGTAGACATTAAACTTAAATACCAACTTTGGTTTTTAGCCAACTTCTCGTTTTTAAGTTATGCTGTCCACAGACTAACACACACACAGACCTTTTTCTAAAAATGCTTTTTTTGGATTCAGAGGGTCTCAAACATATTTCTGCTGAAAACTCGACATCGAATTTTTGGGTGGAATACAATACTTACCAGTAGAGAAAGTAAAAATGTTTAGGAAAAGGTCCATCTGTATGATTTATTACATATTCCTGGGAAATTCAAATTGATTTGAGTCCAATCCTATCTGGGCTTTCATGTTTAATTCAAAGTGGAATGAGATTGATTTGGATACGCAAGCCTCAAGCATAAATAATCCAGGCTTTTATATTGGTAACTTGAAGAACAGGAAAGAAAGCAACAACACACCTATCATACACAACAATAAAATATTAACAAATGATGCAGCCATAGCTGAAACATTCAATAAATATTATGCTAATTCACATAAAGTAACAAGAAATAATAAAAAGGAACGTAAAGAATTTAAGAAAGATTTGAAACAAGAAAGAGAATGTGATCCTAACACTCAATACAATATCTTTTTTTCAAAATTTTAATATGCAAGAACTGAACATTGCAATTAATTATCTAAAAAACAAAAAGTCACCTGGACCAGATCACATACATCCAGAGTTCATAAAAAACCTTGGAAAAACAGCAAAACAACTATTAAAACTCTCCAATCTATCCTGGAAAACCACTGTACCTGCCGAATGGCGAAAAGCAATAATTGTCCCACTCTTGAAGAAAGATAAAACAGCATCAGAAATAAAAAATTATAGACCAATAGCTCTTACTAGCATAATAGCAAAAGTGGTAGAAAGAATGGTGTCAAATAGGTTAAATTGGTTTCTAGAATCACAAAACTTAATTTCCCCATGTCAAGCTGGATTCAGAGAGTTCCACTCTATAAATGCACAAGTCTTACTTCTCAGTCAAGAAATCAAAGACCTCTTCAATAGAAAAGAAGATAATGTATCAGTTTTTATTGATTTCCAAAGTGCATATGATTCTATATGCAGAACAAAACTGCTAAAGAAAGTAAAAAAAAATAGAGATACAAGGTCCAATGTTTTCATGGCTATATCATTTTCTAACACAACACTTTATTGCTACCAGATATGGAAGAAATATATCTAAATATAAACAAGTACACCGTGGCTTACCACAAGGCACAGTGCTCAGCACTACATTTTTCAATATATTTATTAATGATCTGCCACAACAACTACAAGAATCAGGTGTGAAGTGTGCACTATTTGCTGATGACTTAGTAATGTGGACTTCAAAACCTAAAAACAAAACTACAGAACTAGAAAAAACGATGCAACAATCCTTAAATAGCCTACAAAAGTAGACCAAAGAAAATTTAATGACTGTTAATACAACAAAATCAAACTACCAAATCTTTTCACTAAGAAAAAACCACTAAAAATAAAACTAAATTTTGAGGGTCAACAATTACCAGAAACAAAGGAAGCAAAGTATTTAGGAGTTACATTTGATACCAAACTTACATGGACCAAACAAATAGAAAATGTAATACAAAGAGCAGAGAGGCGCCTTTCACTGTTAAAACGTCTAACAGGAATGAAGTGGGGATGTTCCAGAGCAACTCTTAACACAAAATACAATGTATTTATAAAGCCATTATTTACTTACTCCAGTGAAGTCCTTGTAACAGCAAATACAAAAAAAATTCAACTCTTTCAAAACCAAAGTCTGAGATTAATTACAGGTACTATCAAAACCACACCAATAGCAGCTATGGAAATACTAACCAACCAATGCCCCATTGAATATGAAATAGAAAAAGTGGCTCTTATTCAACACGAAAAGTTGATCAGACTTCCATTCAATACATGGCACAAGAGAAATTTTACACATACACTAAAGACTCAGGAGAGCTTTCTTTCCAAAATTCAAGACATCAAGAAGAATGTATACCTTCCTAATTCAAAGGAAAACTTCATATCTAAAGTCAATCCGACACAAACATTAGACATCACACATTATTTACACCTGACAGAAGAAGTTAAGAAAAGTGATACTCCAACTAGTGTTCTAAAATTATTGGCATTAGAGACAATCCATACTAGATTTCCAGAACACGAATGGCTCTATATTTATACTGATGGATCATTGATATCAAACCAAGATGGAGCAGGTGCTGGAGTCACATGTCACCTCTTTTCCTATTACAAATCTTTAAGTTATGGAACTACAAACTTTGATGGAGAAATTGAAGCAATTCGAATGGCCCTACAAAATCTTTTGTACAGAATTTCACATTTTCAGCAAGCAGTTATTCTCTCAGATTCCAGGGCAGCAATTATAGCAATTACTTCCAAGTTGTCACCAAAAAACTAAACAATTATAGAATGTTGGAAAATCCTTACCCATCTAACAGCACTTCAAAAACACCTAGTCTTCCAATGGATACCAGCTCACTGTGGACTGAGTGGTAATGAGAAAGCTGATTTTCTTGCAAAAAAGGGTACCGGCAATGTGCAGAAATCAATAGTTAATCTACCATTTTATGCAGCTAAAAGATTAGTCAACTCTGAATTCAAAAAAATTATTGCAAAATATTATGAAAAATCAAAAAATAAAAGATGGGAACTACCAAACATTCAAACAGTAATTCCTGAGTATCCTCGAAAAACAGCAGTTGCAACCTTCAGGTTGATTACAGGACATGATTGTCTGGCAAAACATTTAAACAGAATTGGGATATATTCTTCACCACTCTGTCCTCTATGTGATCTGCAAGAGGAAATGGATCGAGACCACCTTCAAATATGCCCGGCCACTTCTAGTGCCCCATCCATCAGTGAAAAATATTGGAGAGCAAGAGGATTAATGACTTCATTGTCAGAAATCCAGCATTAGATAACAACAACAACAACATATTGGTCACTTGGGTTTATGTTGGCGAACCTGTAAAAAATATGTTTTCTGCATATTTTAAAGAGTCTTTGAGATTAGTGAATGTGTTTGAGAAGAATATATTGTGAGATTATAGAAAGAACTTATTGTTTGTGACTTTGTTGTTGTGTTATATTACACAACTTCTGCACAGAAAACAAAATGACGAGTGTGTAGTGTGTTACAAGTACAGTACAAGTTAGCATCTTTGGTGAGCTCAAGTCAATTTGAAGCTGGCAGTGTTTCCATGCAACTAAATTTCAATTGATCCCATTTCCAAGAGGATGGATCCAAGGATTCAGTTCGATCTGGATCTATGTTTCCATGCAGTATTCAATCAAGAATGATAACTCAAATCTATTTGAATTCCCCATGGAAACGTAGTAATTATATGAGCAGCATAACTCAAAAACTTGGATATATAGACTTCCAAATTTTAGTTGCACAACAGGAAAGACAATAGTAATGGTCAGGTATCAGCTGCCAAAAAATTTTGTCTGCCATAATTCATGAGGAGACATACAGGCTGTAAAAGCCTGGTGAAAGTTTAAAACAAAGCTCATGTATTGCAATTTAAATGCAGCCAAACTATATTTGTATATACATATTCTGTTAGACTTATAACTGCAGAGAAGTACTTGATTTTGTTTCTGTACAAAATACGAAGTTATTTCTGCTCTGTTTTTATATTGTCTGTCATTTTTTTTGTTCATTATTTAAATCTAATGTTAATATTATGTTGTTAGCTAATGCTGGATTTCTGACAATGAAGCCATTAATCCTCTTGCTCTCCAATATTTAATATATTGATAGAGCAATAGCAGTATAGTAACCGATTTTTAGAGAGCACCATATTTTTATGTTTTGGCGGTCACATCGCTGTCTCACAACCCCCAGAATGTCTGGAGGACTACACCTGTCGTTGGTTTACAGGTCTCACCGACCTGACCGGGAGAATTATCAAAATAAATTCACCGACCATATCCTCTGATTACCAATCAGAGGACGTATTACATGCCATGACAGGTCAGCATGTTAGGGGTTAAGAGTTTATAGAGAAATTAGAGAAATGGAGAGGTTGGAAAAATAAAGACTCCCTAGCCCTCGGTAACCCTAATAGGATCGGGGTCAGAAGAGAACAAGAGATGACCAAGGTAAGGTCAGATAGAAAAGTTACAGTGAGGAGCAAAACACCAGGAAGTGGAAGTAATGTTCTGCTCAGCTTGGGTACCTTGTGGTCGCTATTCACATATCCCCTAGACGGAGACCCCTGAGTAGAATGTTAATATTATATGTATGTACGTAACTAAACTGTACATTTCCTTAACATGTTCAATGTCCACAGGCCTTTATGGCTACTAGTGAACTCATTGAATACAATCTAATCCAATCCAGATCGATAAGAGCTATTTTTGGGAGAATCAAAAATAATATAAAGATCTCCATGTATATGTAGATTAGAGTGCTGGGATTTATATAGTTGAAAATCTTTGTGTAATATTTTTGGTAAACACTGTACTAAGTTTGGTATTTATACATTTCATTTTTGCGTTATGCTGTTCATAAACACTGAGATGTTTTTCTAAAAGTGCATTTTTTCTATTTATTTATTTATTTATTTATTTATTTATTTATTTATTTATTTAGTGGATTGCAGTGAAATTTTGATATTGAATTTTGAGTGGAATACAATAGTTCCTCTACCTATCAGATATCTGGTAGTGAAAAGAATAAAATCAAAATAGCTTTCAGCTCAGGCTTCCTTGCCTCATGTGACAAACATTTGAAACAACAACTATAAAAAAAGAAATGCTTTCAATTGTTTTGTGAACATTTGGCACTGCTACAGTAATGTAGTGCAGTACTAAACAAAAGAAGCAGGAATTGTAAAAGTGTTGCCAAGTTGTGTTGTAACACATTATGTTCCAAATTAGTTGTACAGCTCTGGTAAGACAGTATACACAACAAACTTCAGTCTTAACACTTTCACTTCACTATGTTATGGTTGCAGTCCCGAAAAACACTTGCTGAGGAAAAATGTGAGTTTATCCTTAATGTGACAAATGTGTCTTTAAGGTTATGTGATACATGTGAGTTTATCCTTAATTTGATGAACCAATGTAATGTAGGTATTCATTGTTTCACATCAAAAATAAACTCTATTTTTAGTTTCACTTAGAACAAATTAATAGCTTGGTGAATTTTCACAGTGAGGTTAGTGAATAAGAAGCTTATTGAATCATTTTACTGTGTTTAAATTTAAATGTCCTATACATATTTCTTTAAGTAATCCTGGCTGACTATGGACAGAAGATATTTGTAAAACAGGAGTAATACCATATATCAGTGTTTAGATGAATCTTTTGTTGAGGATCTGTTAGTGGGTAGTGATAAATGATAATTTTATATGTACTTTCCAGACATTACTCCTTATTTAGTTTAGTTTAATTTGATAGGAAAAGGAGGTGAGGGGCAGGGGGGGGGGGACACCATGCTGCACTGCAAACCTGGAAGTCGTAAAAGGAGATTTGAGGCCAACAGTGTAGAATTTGGACATAAATGTCATACACGCTGTAACAGATGATTGGCCATGCTATTTGAAAGCTGTGTGGCCTTCAAAGGAAGAATTCTGAGTAACTATTGGCTCTGTATATTCACTATATTATAGTTCATAAATGTCATGAAAATATTTTGGATAGTGTCATTCTTTGTTTTGCTACCCACTTTACAGTTGTGACAAAACTTATGACCAGGTAGAGTCACAAGTGGAGGAAAGCTTAACGGGAACATTCACATGACGTTCTCTACAAATACAAATATATCCATAATATGATATTCACACATAAAAGGTTATTCTTCAATCCATGTTAAATTGCTCATAATATTATTATTTATTTATGCCAACAAACTTACTGTTGGTGTTTTTAAACACACAAGCCGTGTTGGGCAAAGTTTGAACCAGTGGTTCAAATCCCAGTTGTGGCATTGAATTTTTAAGTTCCAGTTCTACCTTTCATGCTCATAATATGTTTTGGCAAATTAATTAGTACTTAGCTATAATATGTGGTAAATATATTATTTGTGATAATCTCTCACACTGGAGAGAGAGACAGTGAGGGCAGGAGGGAGGGAGGGAGGGAGGGAGGGAGAGAGAGAAAGAAAGAAAAAAGAACGAAAGAATGAATTAATTAATTTATGTTTCAAGGATATCGCTTAAATGACAGTTACACTTGGGAAAGGTATAAACTTGCTACATTGAATATTTTGAAAATATCTAATGCTACAAAAATTTCTAAGACTTAAGGCATGCTTTGAATTGTTTATCGTGGAAATGTTCGCACGTCTTACTAGCAGGATTGTTGGCAGTAATTTCCTTATAACTCTACTTTTTGTTTTTAACACCAAGATATGCTCCACAATATTCAAAACATAAAACTAATTTGTGAAAATTAGGATGCCTTATAATACAGATAAAATCACCCTTCACTGATTTTATATCACATAGTCCGAACAACACAAACTTTCCTTCTCATTATTCTTGATACCATTCTTACACTTACGCCAATGGATGGAACCAGCACAGTTTTCAGTGTTCACACTGTCTCGAAATCACAATCAGAATGGTTTAAACCTTCTAAATTGCACTTTTTTTGGTTCAAACTGATAAGGATAGATACCACTTCACTCATTTTCAAAGCAGATGTTGGACTGCTGTTTCTCACATAGTAGGTATTAGCATGTGAGCCGTGTTAGTCATTTAAAATACCACGTTCTTGTTTGAGTGTATCTGAGCCCATGATGTCACAGGTCAAATTATCAACTGCCAGTAACATGAGAACCATTCACCTTGGGATGGTCAAACTGCCTATGCTGATATCTACTCACAACAACAAATCAACTAATGTGGCGAATGAAATATTTTTTTGTGTTTTGTTCCCCTTTAATATACCTAAAACTCGCAATAATATCATCAACTTAATGTGTTGACCTTTACCCACTATAATTTATTTATGTCCCTCTTCGACAAAATATTTTTTGATAAGATTACTTTCTCTACCACATTCCTAGTAGATAGAGAAGTATTATACTCCAAGCCAAAAATTCAATATTCAATTTCAGGAGAAATACATGCTTTGAGGCCACCTGAATACATAAATAAAGAATAAAAAAGCATTTTTAGAGAAAGGTCTGGTGTATCAGTGAACAGCATAACTCAAAAATCTGGTGTTGCACTCACATGGCTTTCTCTACTCTTGTACTAACCATTCTTATAAACTTTTATTCCTATATCTTCATGTTAGTCGAGATAAACATTTGCAGAAATTATCTTATTGTTTATTTCCTTGTAGGTACAAGGGGAATATGGGAATACAGTAGGCTTTAAGTGATAGTCAAATCTTTTGAAGCTTTCAAATTCCATTCTCTTTGCACGGTTAACATTAAAAAAAAAACGATGTTCCATTTGACGAAAGTAAGTTTTCCAAAACACAGATATAACAAGGAACATCTCTGAAATGGTTAATTATACAAAAACATTTATTTGGACATAAATTGTGTGTTTTAGCAAGATCTACATTTTTTGTACTGTTAAGATTTTGTCTATCTCTTAAGATTTACCAGTTATGCAAAAGTTATCCAGAGTAAATAGGACTACATGGGCTATAGCCAGAAAATTCAAAATACACATTTCGTTTGTTATAAAAATATCCTAAACATATGGCATTTTAATCAAAATCGTTAGAGCCATTTTTGAGAAAATAAAATTTTTCAAACAATTTTCCATGTAAAAGGGTAGTTTAGGGTGGAGCAATCGCACACCCCCCCCCCCCCTCCCACACAAGAGTGCAACTTGGTTGCCCAGGTACTATGAAGCTACAAAAACAAGCTTTTGTAAGAATAGCTTTTAGAAGCTATATAACAATAAATGATAGTGGGTAGAAAAAGCCATGTGAAGGTTACACATTAAATATTGTGACAGCAGATGCACGTCAAAGCGGGCTCAAGCTCAGCTACCTCATGCCACTATGTTGCTAAGCAACATACGACAATGATGGCTGGGAACAAATGCCATTTACACACAGTTTGAGAAGCTTTGAGTGCAGGGTTTGTTACAAGAATCTTCCATAAAAATTGGTGGGAACTAATACTTGACTACATAAATGAGTCAGCACCAGAATTTTGAGTTAGTTGAGTTAGTTTTAAGTGAGTGAGTAGAATTATCAGAGCAAGCTGTGAACAGTTGAGCAGTGTTTTGTGTCAAGGTTACGATAAAACAAAACAGCTGTGAGTTGCAAGGTCACGAATTGTGATTTATGATTCAATTTTAAAGGGAATAAAGTGACATAAAAGCAACTGGACTTGTCACTTGTCGGAATATTGTTTTTCCTACTTAGTTTACCTTAGTAGATAAATGTTCGCAAAAATGGTTTCATTAAACATTTCAGTTAAGGTATAAGAAGGAATGCAGCTGAAGGAATTTTCAAATCTTTAAAAACTTGGGTTGTTATTAGCTGGCTTTGAACTTTCGTACTCCTGACATTGTTGGAAACAAAATAATGATGACTTCATAGCCATGCTCATGCACATGAGATGTGCATCTACAGTGTAAAAATATACTTCTTTCCCTGATTACCCTCCCTTTATGTAGGACTTACACCCCCTAGAACTTACAAGCCAGCCTAGGGTCAGACGCCTGTCGGGGAGCAGAGGGACCTCTGGACCAGACAGAGTGAAGATCTGGAAGCAGGTGGTCAGCCAAGTACCAGGTATGATAATGAGGAGGATGATATGAAAAGCAGCAAAATGGATGATTGGAATGGTGATAATGGAGCAATTGGTGGAATGAATGGCAGGGGAAACTGGAGAACCTGGAGAAAACCTGCCCAGACACCACTTTGTCCACAACGAATACTACATGTCCTGGTCTAACCACTCAGCCACGGTACCGCCATTATACTTCCAGACTCAGGAGAGGATGAGGAATAATCCTGGCTGGAGAAAAATTCCAATCCTCCTGCCAGGAATTGAACCTGGGACCCCTTGCACAGCAGACAGGTGCTCTACCAACTGCGCTAATGGGCCAGCTGTGTAAAAATGAACATCTGCAGCTTTGGTAACAAATTTGCTTGTATAGCTTTGAGAATGAGTTGAAGTCAACTCGAAACTTTAGTCAGCTTTGCACCAACAACTTATAATACTACTAAGATAAGTGAAGTTTTTAGTTTCTAATTTGTTCTTACTTTAGAATCTTGTTGCTTCACTGTTAATAGCTTCAACTTCCTTAAATAATTCAATGTTGTTCAAAACATACATGTATATGTGTAAAAGAAAATGTTGTTGCTAACTAATGCTGGATTTCTGACAATGAAATCATTAAAATGTGGAATCATAATAAAATTGAAAAACTTAATTTTTAAAAGCTCAGTGTCTTAAAACTACACTTAATAAAGATATAACTTTGGGGTGTATACATGAACTTGTCCTTGTAATAGTGGCTTTCCGTTAGGTTTCTTTCATCTTATCAATTGTGGTTTCCTGTATCAAGTTCACTTCCTGATTCAAGTCATTTTATCTCACTATGATGCAACATTCATTACAAATGATATTTAAGCTGCATTGTCTTAGATTTTAGCTGAGCTCAGTTACAACAAAAGTCTGATGTGTTGCAGTCACATGAATTTCTCTACTCTTGTAAGCTTATTCCTCTATCTACTTCGTGTTAAATGAGATAATCATTTGTAGAAACTATCTTTGCTTATTTCCTTGTAGGTGCAAGGGGAATATGGGAATACAATAGACTTTAAGTGACAGTGAAAACCCTTTTAAGAGGGGTCATTATGTGATGGCTTTGAAATTGTATTCTCTTTGCATGACCAGCAGATAAAAAATGAATCACTTCATATTTTAGAAAACAATGAGCATTGGGTAATTCAGGCAAATAACAAGGGATATTTCTGAAATGGTTCACTCCAGAAACACACACACGCACACAAAAGAAGCATTTAACATAAATTGTGTTTTAACAATATCTATATTTTTGTCTTCTTCTTGTTCTTCTTTTAATGACCTTCCTTCTGAAATGAACTTCTAGTTCATTTGGAACCTTGTTGTCCAATACAATTTGGCTGCTTCCTGTTGTTTGGGATCAAGTTTCCTTCAGTTGAGTAGGTGATCAACATTCATTCTGGTCCTTGGCTGTCGACAAAGTGTACACTCCTCAGTCATGTCCTGTCTTGAGTTTGAATAATGCCACTGCTTCTTTCTGTGGTAAATGTTTATTGGTAGTTCATGCTGTTTGTGTTTTAGCCCACTGTTTGTGTTTTATGTCATCCTGAATTTTAGTTTTGTAGTCTTGCTGAGCCTTTCTATTCAGAAGTGTTTTAATTTCTTGGGCATTCAGAACATTATTTGTTTTTGATAGAGTTGTTCCTTTTTTTTTGCCAGAGAATCAGCTATTTCATTGCCTTGGATTCCTACATAGCTGGAATCCACTGTATTGCAATATGTTTGAATTTGCAAATTTGGGTTAAGAGCTTCTTTATTTCTTGTATTGTGCTTGATTTTCGTTTTTGTCTAGAAGAGATTGCTTGTATTACTGCTTTTGAATCAACTGATAACTGCCTTTTCATATGATCTTTGTCTATATAGAAGTTGTGTGAGTGTAAATGCAATTGCTTGGCTCTCTCCTTTGAACACTGTCTTATTCTGACCTATTGCAATATAATGACTAATGAATTCACGGTAAACTCCCGCTCCAACATCTCCTTTTTGTGTTATAAGTGAGCCATCTGTGTAGACCCTCAGCCAAGTTTCTGTGGAGTAATTCTCATTGACAGTTTCCACTGCCAACATTTTTAATATTTCCGGTTTATCCAACTTTCTATTGACTGGTGTTATGAGATCTGTATGAATATTATAATAAACATATTCTATTGGATTTTCTTGCAGTGGTGATTGCTTAGCCTCGATTGGGATTCCTAATGTTTCCATATAGTTGGTGATTATGGATACTGGGTCTTTCTGAGCTGTAGTTGGTAGTGTGCTTGCCTCTGGCACAGAGGACCCAGGTTCAATCCCCGGTAACAGTATGGGGATTTTTCCCCTGCTGGGAGATCTGGCATAGGGTGCACTCAACTTTGTTAAGTCCCGGGGGGAACCAATTGAGGAGCTACTTGTCGCGAAGGCTGCATAACTGGCCGGGAAGGCTTGGGGCACTGACCACATCCCACCCTCCAGCACTGCACTCACCAATAATGCCTGTAGTGGGCATTGGCGGCAGCCAAGGCACTAGGGGTTTAGATTTTTTTTAGGGTCTTTCTGAGTAAGGTTGCTCACATCCATAGGTAAACTGCATGTGTGCCCTGGGTAAAGCAAAATGAGCAACACAGAAAGGCCTGCAACCAGTACAACAATTATTTTTTGTACAGTAAGATTTTGTCTGTCTTTACAGTTTATTAGTTATTTAAAATTCATTCAGAATGAACAGACTTTAGAGACTATTCCTAGAAAATTCAAGTCATACTTTTCATTTGTCATTAAAATATCTTAAATGTATGGAATTTTGATTACAATTATTGTTACCCATTTTTGATAAAATCAGTATTTTCTAAAAATATTTCATGTAAAGGGTAGTTTGGGATGGAGGAGTTTTTGAAAACCGTGGTGTCTTCTTGGAAGATGGTGAACTTATATACCAAGTTTGGTATTTTGCCAATTTTTCGTTTTTGAGTTACTCTGTACACACACAAACACACACAAAAAGGCACAGAATTGCACAGAAAGGTGTTTTCCTGAGAATGCTTTTTTTTATTCCGGGAGCCTCAAAAAATTGAATCTAATAAAATACTTTGTTTTTGGTATATTAACGTCCTCCAACATAAAGTCATATTGAAGGATGAATGATTGAAATTAGTGAAATGCTGTTCAAATGAGCCTGAGGTCCATAGAGCTTAGTTACCTGACATTCATCTTCTCAGGATAATGGAAAACCTCAGAAAAAAAACCTTATCCAGACAACTTGCCCTAACCAGGATTTGAACTTGGTATCTCTTGAATAACAATATTCTCTCAACCTACCATGTGTAGTGGCCAAAATAATAAGCTTTGGTAAGACTGGTTTGTAGAATACAAATTAAGAAGAAATGATAGTGGGTAGAGAATGTCATGTGAATTGAACACATAAGATTTAAAGTACTTGGAAGGGCTTCATGTATAGACAACTTTCAAAGAAAATTATTTGTTCAACTTCTGTTCATATAGCCAGTAATGCCATCTTAAGGTGTATTAAACAATAGAGGAAATAGATTTTCATCACTTATTTAATGTAGTGATCAAGGGCCATGATGATTTGTCAAGTCTGCACATTTATGTACCATGCTATGGGTCATATTGCTTAGGTTTAAGACAGATACAATGCAACAGTGTACATAAAAACACTGTTTTACGTGGGCATTAAGTTCATCCTAATTGCTTCAAACAGGAACAGGAAGCACAGAACAATGTTGAAAGGAAGTGATTAGTCAGTACGCTGTGACCAAAGAGCACATACACTGCAACTGTAAAATCAATTTCATGTTCTTTGTTGTGGCTTCAGGCTTGCCAGTATTAAATACCTCGTTTACTGAAAAGAGAGTTTGTGTGATTTAATCCAGAACTTTACTCCCAACCACAAATGCAGAGAACAATTGCCACAGTTTCTGAAATCTACTTATATACAATGGGGAAAAAAAAAGAAACAAGCTATTGACAGTGAAGCAAAAGAAATCAACAAATATAATAAATATTTAAAGACTAAACTTTACTTTGTAATCTTTGTAATTATGAATTATTTCCAATAACTAGACCAGTTTCATGAGTCAATCACTTGCATCTTTTATAGCAATATTTATTATACTTGTCACTGTTATGGACACTTGGTAAGAGGTAGAACTGGAACTTAAAAATTCAATGCCACAACTGGGATTTGAACCACAGACCTTCCGCTTACCGGGCGACTGCTCTACCACTGAGCTATTGTGACATTGTTGTGGCATTGAATTTTTAAGTTCCAGTTCTACCTCTCAAACTTTGCCCACACATGGCTTGTGTGTTTAAAAACACCAACAGTAAGTTTGTTGGCATAAATAAATAATAACAGACTTTTTACTTTCTCTACTGGTAAGTAGGGGAAGTAATTGTATTCCACCCAAAAATACGATGCTGAGATTTCACCGGAAATATATGTTTTGAGACCCTCTGAATACAAAAAAAGCATTTTTAGAAAAAGGTCCGTGTGTGTGTGTGTGTGTGTGTCTGTGGACAGCATAACTCAAAAATGAAAACTTGCTTATACCAAAGTTGGTATTTAAGTTTAATGTCTTTCAAGGATGCAACATGAAGATTTTGAAGAAAATAGCCCCACCCTAAACTACCCTTGACATGGAAAATGTTTCGAAAATTTTTATTTTCTTGAAAATGGCTCTAACAATTTTGATTAAAATGTCATATGTTTAAGGTATTTGTATGACAAATAAAATATATATTTTGAATTTTCTGGCTATAGCCTATGCAGTCCGGTTTACTCTGGATGAGTTTTGAATAACTCGTAAACCATAAAAGATAGACAAAATCTTACTGTACAAAAACTGTAGGTCTCGCTAAGACACACAATTTATGTCTGAATAAATTTTTTTGTAGAATAAACCATTTCGGAGATATTCTTTGTTACTTGTGTCAGTTTTGCAAAACTTAAAACTTTCGTGAAATGGAACATTGTTCATTTTTTTATATGTTAAGCGTGCAAAGAGAACGGGATCTCAAAGCTTTAAAATATTTGACTATCGCTCAAAGCCTACTGTATTCTAATATTCCTCTTACACCTACAAGGAAATAAGCAATAAGATACTTTGTACAAATGTTTATCTCAACTAACACAAAGAAGATATAGGAATAAGAGTTTGTGAGAATAGTTAGTACAAGAGTAGAGAAAGTCATGTGAGTGCAACACATCAGATTTTTCCTATTGTATTACGAACTACTAAAAACAAAACAAATTTGTTGACAGGATCAATTGGTGGTATTTCAACATTCATTATGTGGTCCTTATTTTTAAAAATTAATATCTTTTTCCAAACTATTAAATCTGTGGGTCCATTTAGTTATTTTGTTAATTTAACCTCTGAATTTATTTCATGATTAAATGGCCAAAAATGATCAGCCACAGCTGATTTATCAATCTGTTTAAATTTTTTTAATTTTTCTAAAATGTTCTTTTATTCTGGTTTCCAAATGACGTTTAGTTTTACAAAGGTAAACCTCGTCACAGACCAAACAGCTAAATTAATAAATGCCAGCTTTTTTTATAATTTGAAATATTGTCCTATTTAGAAAAATTTAAAAACTTATTAGCCCAAGGATGTATTTTTTTTTAAATTACAATCATCTTTTATCTTCAGGGTAGAAACTTCTTTTACAGTCTTATCTAAATTTCTCTAAATGTATTAAAACATTAACGCAGTGTTGATAATGTGTCTATATGTATTTATTTTAGTTATGTGGAAATAATTCACAAGATAAGTGAAGTTTAGAGATATTTATTATATTTGTTGACTTACCTAGATGTTACTCTGTCCTTTAAAAGTGCACATATCGTCAGTCTAACAAGGAACTGTTCATTGAAAACATCAATTTTCAGTTATAGGATGCAGGTTTTCTTTTATTATTTTGTAAAGGAGTGTTTAATGTCGACTGCCTCCGTAGTGCAGTTGGTAGTACACTTGTTTCTGGCACGGAGGACCTGGGTTCGATCCCTGGTACCAACATGGGGCTTTTTCCCCTGCTGGGAGGTTTGGCACGGGGTGCACTCAGCCTCGTTAGGTCCAGGTTGACCAATTGAGGAGCTACTTGATGGAGAAGTAGGGACCCCAGGTTGAGAAGGCTGTGTAACTGGTTGGGAGGCTTGGAGTGCTGACCACGTCCCACCCTCCAGCACTGCACCTCACCAATGACACCTGTAGTGGGCAGAGGTGGGGGACACAGCAGCTGGGCGGCAAGCCATGGTCCTTCATGGGCTGTTGCGCTGCAGTTTAGTTTCTTAGTTTTAGTGTTTAATGTCTCTTCTTATTCAATGCAGTGCCACAGACAGTGAACACTGATGATACATTAATATAAATGATATGGTTGGCAATGGAAATTTAGGAAGGAAACATTCTAGGGGTAAGTTTAGGATACCTCACCAGTATCTGCCGGTTCAGAGGACTGAGAAAAACCCATGTTGCTATAGGTTGCAGTGAAGCCCTTCTGTGGTCTACCAAGAGAGTAAAAAAGTCCCGAACCAGCTGTGCAATGTTTTACCTCTCTGCATCCTTGCCTTTACTATTTAAAATTAGACCGACAAACTTCTAAACCAAAGAAATGGCTGGTGTCTTTGTGAGAGAACGGCAGAATAGGACATGTCGATGCACTCTTTGTGTTAATTGCAATGGATGTGCATTGCAACTTTTGCTTTGAACAGTAAAGCTGTGATTAACTGTAAACAATGAGATGTTTGTGTTTCGTTTATGTGTTCTGTGTTAGTTCCTTGGACTGAGATTGTGTGCCTTACTAAGATAAATGCAATACTAATTTGCATTGTTGATTTTACCGTAAATACTTAAACTGGGTGGGAGGCAGTAATCTATGACAATAGCTCTTCTAGCACTTAAACAAAATACTGCAGCAAAAAACTTTCCTTAACAAAAAGTGTTTAAAATAATGCTATATATCAGCTCCAAAAGTTTGTCCATCTAATTTTGGTACAGCCTGTATATATACATACACATATACAGGTGTTAATGAACTACACCAAAATAACTTCAGAGACTGTACATGTGACTGATGCAAGTAATTTTAGATAGGCAATCTATGGTCTGCAACTAAACAAAACAGTTATATAGTGTTAAACATATTGATATCAGATGCTGTTGTGGGTATTAAAGCAAAACCAAGTAAAAAATTGGTTTAAAATGTCATTAAAACTGTTGTCAGACTATAGAAATATTGATTTTCAGCAGCTCACTATCAGCATTCTCATGATTCAATAGCACAAAAGTCTTTAAAATTTTGACCTAATCATTTGACAATGCGACATTGAACGATTAGCTGCCTCCTTGCATTGAGAAGCCTACTCCACAGACATTTGGCTGATTGTTTTTGTGGCTTAATTAGTAACGTCAAAGCTATTTTTTACTACTACAGCACAGCAGGCGGTGATACATGAAGGCGGTGATGGAGCACCGGTGGAATGAGATAGCGGGGGAAACTGGAGAAGCCGGAGGAAACCACCCCAGCACCGCTTTGCCCACCACGAATCCCATATGTGGTTGCCTGGGATCAAACCCAGGCCACTTTGGTGACAAGCGAATGGTCTAACCACTCGGCTACGGCATGGCCAACGTCAAAGCTGTGGTGCCAAAGGTCATGGGTTTGTTTCCTATCATGCAGTTACTATTTTTTCTTTCTTTTTTTTATTCCATATGAAGAAGAGCATTAACACTTCATTATTTCCTTATTTGGCTCATACCAGAAGTCCTGGATACAGTACAATTGTTCTTCACCACTGTCAATTTTGCCATTTAAATTCAGGTCAAAATTTCAAGCATTTCCTACAAAACTGATGTGAAGTCTTAGATGTTTTTATGCTTTTACTCTTTCCTTCACTCTTTAAAGCACTTTCCATTCTGAAGTGCAACATATGAACGTATTAAGCAGATTTCAACTTTTTGCTAGCAAGAATTGTAATTACTTGTACTAACATGTTGAAATAAAACTGCATACATTGAAACAATTTAAAATCCAGATCAAAACAGCACTAATATGCTTTGCTCAAAATAAAGAAAAGAAGGGAAGAAAAAGTAGTGGACGAGACTCGAACTCGAAAAGGTGACCATCTTGTACTCAAGTGGTAATGTGTTAACCACTGTGCCAGAGAGGTATGCTCTAAGATGGCACTTCGTTTTCGTAAGTTGCACTCTCAAATGATTGATATTAGCCAGTGGCGTGCTGGCACTTTAAAAACCTATAGCCATAACTTCCCAATTTGAATCAACAATCCTTAAGTCTCCTATCTCAAATTACTTGTGTAAGACACCTGCATATTCTCTGAAAATATTTCGGTGTAGTTCATTAACATCCTGTATATAACAAAATCTGTACTGAAAGGTTTATCTATATTAATAAGAAATAGAAGAAAAAGCTTCTGTAAGAATTGTGAATAAAGAAAGTCATGTGAGTCCTAACATAAATTTTTTTTTACATACTATGATACAATTTTGAATGCTTTTGCTGGATCATAATAACATAACTAATTCTGCCATGTTTATTTTCAGTTCTGATTCTACCTCTCAAATAATTCTGACATGTTTAGAATGGCTTATTTTGTCCAATGATTGCATTAATTGATCATGTTCAGTATAGTGTAAGACAGGTATGGGTGTTCTTGAATGCACATGCTACCCTCCACCCCTTCCCTCTCATTTGCTGTTTACAGACATAAGCAGTGCTCAACCCAGTGGCAGAACATTCTATACATTTACCTTGTATTTTAACCTTTGGTAAGATAACCAAAAATGGCTTGCAGCAATACATGCATATTATTTCCCAACTAAAGTTGCATTTCATACAGCGGCTTCATGATGTTTGAAATCTCCTGAACTGTTTTAAGGCTTTTTGGAATCCATTCAAAATTAATGTGAATTAAGGAATCATTGGAGCTTTAGTGTAACTCTGAGCTCACTGAGGAATATTTTCTCCTCTGAGGTAAGGAATTGTATGAGCATATTTCTATTAATAAATACCCAACACTGTGTGGGTTTGCAACAAAGATTGTAGCTTTTTAGGCTCAATATACTAGGTGTCTCAAAAAAACACAGACAACACTTAGTATGTTGAGCGAGATGGCAAACTGATCGGTTTTCAAATAGGAACCCCTGTCTGTCCAGAAATGCACAGTTTGAACGATGGAGAGTGTGAAAGTTTGAGAACAAATGGTTGTGACAATTAGTTAACATTCATTTTGGTATCTTAATAACGGAAGGTATGCAACCCTTTAGCCATCTGTGTACTGGGATGAATGTCCTGAGCAAAATAACATTCCTGCACATGCGCTAAATTCCTCTCTAGAGTTCTTGGTGTGCATCCTACTGTGTTACTTGAGTAGTTTCCAGTGCAGTAACATTTTTACTTTCTCTACTGGTAAGTAGGGAAAGTATTGTATTCCACCCAAAACTTTGATGTCGAGATTTCTCCGGAAATATATGTTTTGAGACCCCGTGAACCAAAAAAAAAAAGCATTTTTAGAAAAAGGTCCGTGTGTGTGTCTGTCTGTGTGTCTGTGGACAGCATAACTGAAAAACGAAAAGTAGGTTAAAAACCAAAATTGGTATTTAAGTTTAATGTCTTTCAAGGATGCGACACAAAGATTTTGAAGAAAATAGCCACACCCTAAACTACCCTTTACATGGAAAATTTTTCAAAAGTTTTGATTTTCTTGAAAATGCCTCTAATAATTTTGATTAAAATGGCATATGTTTGAGATATTTTTATGACAAATAAAACGTATATCTTGAATTTTCTGGCTATAGCCCCTGTAGTCGTATTTACTCTGGACTACTTTTGCATAACTGGTAAACCGTTAGAGATAGACAAAATCTTACTGTACAAAAAATGTAGATCTTGCTAAAATACACAATTTATGTCCCAAAAACTTTTCTTGTACGGTGAACCATTTCGGAGATATTCCGTGTTATGTGTGTGAGTTTCAGATAACTTAAAACTTTCGTGAAATGGAACGTCGTCGTTAATTTTTTTTTATGTTAAGTGTGCAAAGTGAACGGAATCTCAAAGCTTTAAAAGATTTGACTATCGCACAAAGTCTACTGTATTCTAATATTTCCCTTGTACCTACAAGGAAATAAGCTGTAAGATAATTTGTACAAATGTTTATCTTAACTCACATGAAGAAGATATAGGAATAAGAGTTTGTAAGAATGGTTAGTACAAGAGTAGAGAAAGCCATGTGAGTGCAGCACATCAGATTTTTTTAGTAACAGTGCAACACGACACACCTGCGGAAATGGCCGACATGAGCTCCAGTCCACTTTGATGTAAATGTGCAGAATCACCTCGTCTCTTATTCACATCGATGGATTGATGGAGGTGGACCAGTTCCACAGCCAGCACGGTCGCAAGATCTGACACCTCTCAACTATTTTCCGTGGAGTTGTATGAAGAATGTGGTGTATGGCACTCCTGTAACGTCAGAGGAGGACCTTTTTGCTTGAGTTCACAGAGCGATATGAAATCTCCAAAGACAACCACATGTATTGGGTCATGTGCATGAGGTTCACCACTGTCAATGTAGGCTCTGCAAAGATGTAGGAGGTACACAGCTCGAAGCCCGTTTGTAATGTCAACAGCTCAATGTTAGATTTATTGACGAAATGTGAACGAACACCCATCTCACACTTCGGTGTGCTACAGCATCCAAACCGTGCATTTTTGGACAGAGGTTCCTATCCTAAAAACAATCAGTTTGACATCCCACACAACATACTAAGCATTGTCAGTATTTTTTTTGGGACACCCTGTATATTTGTGAACAGTTTTTTTCCTATATGAAGTTTACACAAACATCCTACCATATCAGGTTGACACAGACATCTTTGGTTTTGATACTATGATTAGAATTGTCAAATTTGAAGCTAAACATTTGGAACTTGCTAAAAAGTCATGTAAATATTAGTTAAATGCTAAATATTGAGCTTTGTCTGTTGGTTTGTTCTTCCTGAAAGTTATAAGTGATATATTTATTTTTCAATTTTGTAAGCAGTATTGCATATGTTGATTTAAAAACCTTTACTGTATGAATAGTAATGAATAAAATCTTTTATTTTGTTTTGTCACTTAATGTATATCTTGCATGATAATAAGCTTTTCAAAGCTAAGAATCAGCATTATGTCACTGTTTGGATTTAGGGGTACCTACATCACGTCACGGTACCTCACACTTCACCCTGCGTTCACCCATACCTGATTTAATGCATACCTTGCATTTTAATAAATATGCATTTCTAGCCTTTTGAAACTAAGAATTACTTTATGCCACTGCTGCTATGTTGCATCACAGGAGCCACTTTAGTTTGCTCTCTACTGATTCTGACATGCGTTCACCCATACCTGATGTAAGACTCGAAGCTTTTACAAGTGTTATTAATTATGGCTACATTGGTGATGAGCTGTGTCAAATTTTATAAATGTGAAGCTTTCGGCTATATCAAGCCCCATGGTCATCATCAGGAACTGAATAACAAATAAACGTCCATCTCAAACTCATGGCCTTCATTAGGAACATTGATTATGTTTACAAGTGTTGAGCTTTCATGGCCTTTTGGAACTAAATTTTAAAAGGACCGTAAAAGATCCATTGCTCCTCTAAGTCATGTACAGGATTCCATATGAATGTGGAAAGGTGTATATTGGACAAACAGGATGCACTATTGAAGAGAGGTAGGTACAAGAAACATCAGCACAATATCAAACATCTTCAACCACAAAAGTCGGCAGTGGCCCAACACTGTACTGACAAGATACACAAAATTAACTTTAATAACATCTCACTCTGGAATGTACGGAAAACTGCTATGACAGAGTCATCAAAGAGGCCATTCAAATTAAATTACACCCACGGAACTACAATAGAGATTGGGGACTTCAACTGGAGTCCAACTTGGATACCAGCCTTTTTAACACCTGCCAGAGGAGAACAATGGACCGCACGGAACACTCCACCCAGATGGTTCATTTACAGTCGGTGAGAAATAACCTGGCACTTGACAGCTGTTGATTAATTTACCTACGAACAAGGCTAGCCCTATCTCGTCTAATCGTGTTACAAACACATCGCGTGATTAGTCGATTGGACGAGAAAGGGCTAGCCTCGTTTGCAGGTGAGTGTATCAGCTAGCTGTCAAGTGCCCTGTTAGCTCTCACCGACTGTAGTTCCTGAAGAAGGGTAAGCCTTTTCAGATGGCCATTATTTTTAAATTTTGTTCCAGAGGGCCATGATTTTGAGATGTCCATTTATTTCTTATGTAGTTCCTGACGAAGGCTATGAATTTGAGATGGCTGTTTATTTATTATTCAGTTCCTGATGACCATGGCAGAAAGCTCAACATTTATAAATTTGACCGTGATGCAATAATCAATATAATGGCCGACACATTCAAAGTGATAATGCTCCAAGATACTATATTGCCACAATCATGCACTAGGAAGTTTCTTTTGGAAATGTTATACAAAGAAGTGTGCATATGTGCAATTCTTGAAAACATACATAAACTTTGGCTATTAATCTTGAAATATTTAAAATATAGAATAATTTTGTTGCTCTGTTTAATAATTGAATTAGTGCACGTAGCTCTCCAGTCAAACTAAACAAGCATGTGTGTTTGAAGTGTGTGAAATTAATTCTAATGTTACTTTAGTTTGTAGAAAAATGCATAAAAATGGTATCACATTGAGCATTCTCAGAAGTATCAACTTTGCAACAAAACATTTACAATATTGTTCTATAACAGCATATACACATTTGGTGACTTTATTGCAGGGTTAATGTGGCAACCCTGAACACGTCTGTTTCATTATACAAGAAAAAGAAAAGGCATTCTCTTAGCGAAGGAGACATTTGTATTAGCCTTAGAAAAGTAAAGAAGCCTCCCAAGGTTTACACATGTAAGGTATGATGTAGGCAGTACTAATATTTTCTCCTAGAAATGCTCTTCTTGTTTGCCACTAAGTAGATAAGTTTTGCAATCCACATTCAAAGCTTCAATATTTGAATAGGTAGCTCAGTAGATGCAATAAACAACAGTATATCATGCAGATAATGATACCGTTTTGATTTCCACCAGTTTAAAAGGTTGAGCAGTTCACTTTTACAAACTGGACTGAACTGATATTACTGAGTAATTCATTGCTTCCCTTATAGCGACAGCCAGAGAATTGAGAACAAGAGAGAGACTGTCATAGTAAAATAAGTACTTCCACAGTTAATAACAGCAGAGTTGCTGCTTCTGTATTAAATTGGTTTTAAAGTGCAGAACAAAACATCAAAATTAATTTGGGAAGTTATATGAACCAAAATTTTATGCAGCCCCATGCAAAATAACAGTAGTTTGTGTATTTGTCTGTTTGAGCCCATCATGAGCAAAGCTCAGGGGCAGTGAACACGTCAATAATAAACAAGAGTTAATCTTATTTATTTATGCCAACAAACTTACTGTTGGTGTTTTTAAACACACAAGCCGTGTGTGGGCAAAGTTTAAGAGGTAGAACTGGAACTTAAAAATTCAATGCCACAACTGGGACTTGAACCACAGACCTTCCACTTAGCAGGCGGATGCTTTACCACTGAGCTATTGTGACAAACTGCCAGAATGGCATTAAATTCTCAAACCAGTTCGTATTTCTCCTGGTAAACCACAAAGGCAGTCTCACATCAGAGACAATTACCCCAATGGTGACTTACTATTGCAAGTACTTTATATCCCAGGATTAAATAACCTTCACATGGTAATTATTCCAGTTCTACCTCTCAAAGAGTTAATCTCTTACTTAATTTGTTTGGAGTACACTTAATGTTGATTGCATGAACCTTACAAACTTTGAATAATAGAATGAAAGTAAAACTTATAACTGGAAGGTGTGACAGAGGAAGCTCTGGGCATTTTGACCAGTAATTATCTTCTGAAAAAGAATTATCTCCAGTACAACATAAATGCTGTACTGATAGCCCCAATAAAAATTTTGATTGACTGCAGAAAAACGCAGAATGTATATTGTATTGAAAACTGTAAACTATTTTTCCTCTGTAAATATTGTTTTAGACTGTACTTCTGAAAATATAGTAACTAAATGCTTGCAGTCACTTTTTATGCTATAACTTCATGACGTTCTCTTGTTTCAGATTACCCTCTTTTTATTTATTTGCCTATAACAATATTTTGACGTTTGTTGACAAAATTGTGTGCTTCACTGTTCTGAGCAGAAATCTAGCAGCGCATAGTTCTCAACTGCCTCTGCGTAAAGGCAATGTGTTACACGGTGCTTTATCTTAAAGTTAGTGTAGGAATAAAAATAAACCTGACATAAGACTTGTACCTGATGTGTACTTTCACGAACCACCTGTGACACAGTTTCCCGTAGCTGAGCTGCCATTCCTGGCTTTCCCAGTCCTCTTGTAAATTTTCTTTCACTCATTTTGCTGATGTCATTTCGAGCCACAGAATCGCCACTTTCCATTCCAGCTGAACTTCATATTTATATCAAACATCATTTTAACCGGCAGCCATTCTTCCTTCATTGAACATGTTTATACTTCCGAAAACAAACGAAGAAATGATTTTATGATGGCAGCACATGGTACCCCTCTCATTGTGACCAATGTTACAATGTAATTTATGTTCAAATCCCAGTCTATAAGAAAACGAGGTTGGAAGGTACGAAGAAGTGCATTTATTACACGTTTTATAAAGTATTCCCAAAGTTTAGTAAATCCGCCAAAGACATTTATAATTATTTTAAAGTTTGGCAACCTTGATATTGCGTAAACGACTTCGAAAATGGAGGACGAGTTAGAGGACAGAGTACTTTATCAGACGTATATCTCCCACATGAAACTTATTTCGCGCTTTGCAGTGGGTTTACCACTGAATTCTGCCCCCATTAGTTACTTATGGCGCATTTTAAGAATTTATATTTTGAAGCCCGAAGTCCTCATTTTTAGTGCTGTGTTATTCGTGATTTTAGTATATTTACAAGCTGTAGATGTATGGAGTCGCACTTTATTAGGAAGATTAACTTATACCATTGGACGTTCTACCTCCAAGGTTCAGCGTCTACAATATTTTGTGAATGGATCAGTGTCAGGTGGGGAAAAGCTGAGCTGGGAACTTAAAGAAGGAAATGTCGCAGCATATGCCGTTCAAGGACGACGACCCCGCATGGAGGATCGCTTCGTGGTTCACGAAGATATAAATAAAACTGGCGTGTCACTGTTTGCAGTATTTGACGGGCATGGTGGAGAGGTAACTGATGAACTGTTAACTATTTTTAGTTATTATCTCAAATGTCAACCTCATAATTATAAATAAGGGAACATGATACATCAGGGGGTTGTAGATTGTGCTTGGGTGGTGCACAACTCTGCACCTTTGAAGTGTGCATGGAATGCATTTCAGAGTTTTTATTTAAGCCAGTATTACACACAGTAAAAAGTTTTTGTAGCCCTTGAAAGCTGGCACTGACATGCAAATGAGAAATGAAAGGCAATCTATCTCTATAATTCAGGTAGCAAATTTTTATTTCTGTTTCAGTTTGCAGCAAATTATGCCCGCGACAAATTAATGAAAAATCTAAACAACAAAGTGGTAGAGCTGAAAAGTCTTATTGCAACCGGAAGCAAACCAGTATTAAAGCTTAAAGAACCTGAAAATGGAAAAAAGCAAGAGCAAGAAAAAAAGCCTGATGCAGCTGTGGAACGGAAGAGCAGTTTCAAGAAAAGCACATCTATGACAGATGAATGTATGAAAAAGAGTGCAGCAGTAACGGATCCAGAATTACTGAGTCGTTTGGATTCATTGTCTCGACCCATTACAAGAGAAGTTCGTCCTTCTAAGGAGCCTGTTGTGTCACCAACAGTTCCTACAGAGAGCTACTTGGATCCCAATGGCAAGATAAACTATAGGAGACTTCTTACTGATGAAGTCCTTGCTGTAGACCGACTGTTAGTCGAAGCAGCAAAGAAAACAATGGATGTTGCAGGTATGTATTGTTTATAAAATCTACTGCTTATTGTTGTTCAAGAGAAGTTTATAGGCACATGCAAATGGTGTAACAGATAATGGATGGAGGGCTCAAGTTTATATCTTGGCTGGGGCCAGTTGCAGGGATGAGATTTTTCTGTATGCTGTAGAAAAAAATGTCAGGTAAATCTTAAGTCTCATCCAAGATAAAAAATTTAAACATTTATTTTGTTTCTTAATGATGCCACCAATTGCCAGGTTCATATCAGTGCTGCTGGTGTGCCGGAATTCTGTCGAGCAGGAGTTCTTTTACATGCCAGTAAATCTGCTGACATGGGGCCTTCGCTTTTGAGTGCAGTTAAAAACCATTGGTCTGGGTCGGGTTTGAACTCGTGACCTTGGGATCAGTAGGCCAGTATCTAACCAACTGAGCCACCCAGAACAACATTCAAGATTAAAAGTTCATATGCAGCATAAAAGCAAAACTTTGCACTTATGTTATAAACTACATAATCTAAGAGATTGTAAACTTCACGCTTATGTTGTGTGTGTAGAGTTTAGGACTGTTTTGTAAGTGTGCATCCGTTTACAAAGTCATGGTTATTTCTTGTGAAACTGATTAGGTCTACTTGAAAAAGTTTTGTGTCCCTAAGGTGTTTTAACTTCATCATAATGGGAATTCCTCAAATATCTCCCCAGTATCCACATGTACAACTAAGATTGCTATATTACATATAGCATTAAACTGCAGTGTTAGATGAATTCCAGTAAAGTTAAACTTAAGTTCAGTTGAAGATTAGCATACATAAAATGAAATAAAACCTTAGTATCATTTAAACCTAACTGAGAATTTAAACCTCCTTTATAATACTGGCTACCAGCCGTAAGAATGGTTTACAATAACCTGAGAATGGAAACAAGAATTAGAAGCAAAACAGCATACAGTATTTGGGCTCCCAATAACAGCAACAAGAATGACAATGCATGTCGATAACAAAGTAGAAGATCAATTTTGCAAAAATGGGGATATAATCTATTTCTAACTGATCAATGATATTTTTTCACCTGCTTCCAATTCAGCCAACTTAATCCAGGTTAGTCACTGTCAATATTCGATAGAGCAAGCATTTTCTAAAGCATTATTTAGATACATTACTGCTTCTGATTCCTCTTGTCATAGCAAACCTCATTCCTTTGTTGATAGCGTATGTTAAAGTTGTTTGTTATTTTGTTGTTTAACAATGCTGTCAATTGCTAGGATCACATCAGCATCGCCGGTGTGCCGGAATTTCGTCCCTCTGGAGTTCTTTTACATGCCAGTAAATCTACTGACATGCTGTCGTTTTTAAGCACACTTAAAAACCATCGGTCTGGGCCGGGTTTGAACCTGCAACCTTGGGGTCAGTAGGCCAGCGTCTAACCAACTGAGCCACACCATATTTCATTGCATGATCAGTGCCATCCCATAATGATCACACATTGATTTATAGGCAAGCAATCAGGACTTACACATTTCACCACATAATCATTGCATTAATATTCCAAGTGTTCACTGTTGAGAAATACTGAAAAATAAGGTGCCACCACTGCAACCTGTTAGGTTCATGGGAGAGAATATACAGTATGTAGCATATTCCTTATTGTCGATGCCATCAATTTACAGACTGCAAAGATGATGGTTTGCTCATTAGTGAATCTGATACCTAAAGCAGAGGAATTAGCAGACGTGACCAAGTAACAAGCAAATGGACTACAAGAGAAGTGAACTATTTGGTTAGCATGTGCAAAGTCAATAACCATCCTGTTCTTTGTATTCATTTTTCTCTTTTTTAATTTTTTTTTTATTTACTGAAATAGGTGTTTGATTGTCGTGTCAGCATCACTTTTGTTTGTCCTATTCAACTAGGAACAGTGTTACATAGCTGCGCTTCAATAAGCTCAGACTTGCTCTTACTCCCTATACACTAATCACTGAAAGTTAACACAGCCAGTCTTAACCTCTTGAGCGATATCGACGTGAAATCACGTCAATTTAAAATGACGGATGAGCGATATGGGCATCCTGTGCGTTTAAGCATTTAACCCTTATTTATCCCTTATCCAACTCAACTTATTATAATTTTCCCTTTATGAAACATTTTAGTAAGGTCTATATACTTTATTGGCTTACCTTAATATGTTCGTTCTGCAGTGATTTACCTCAAAACAGGGATAAACACACAAGGGTACGTACATCTCCACATTCGCAAATTCCCTTCTTGCGGCACACGAAACACTTTGGAGATGGGCGGGACTTCTTTGCTGTTGGTGGTATCCTTTTAGGATAATGTTTTCCTTGAAGTCTGAGGGGTGCAGGGGTTTTGGATTTTCAACCCCCAACGTGGTATTGTTCAATTAGGCTGCGAGCTATTTATAGGCGGAAGTCAAGGTCGGTCATTGTCCTGTGTGGGTTTAGAGAGCTGTCCAAATCCCCAAACAATTGTATATGGTTAGATCCAGTTGGCGCAAAAACACCTTTTTATACCACTTCTCCCTTCAGCTACAAGCAGGAAAGAATACGTATGTATTTCAACAAAGAAAGACACGGACTCTACTAAGTTACGAAACTCGCGTAAGCAAAAGTTGCAATGTTGATCTATTCTGATGACTCAAGAGACCACGCATGCAGTAGCGCTTTATTACACAGTATAGTGACGCATAAGCCACACATACAATGGGTGTTTCTTTACTCTTTCTTTCCGAGAACTTATATTAGATGCGTTCGACAGAGCAAAGTTGACTTTTCACCACAGTGAAACAAAATTGTGCCATTTCAACATTTTGTAAATACAACTCAACTTTGCTGATGACGTACATTTATACTGCAAATAACGAGTTTTATACCAGTTTTTGTTTCATTAAAATAACTTAATATTTACACAAAATACAGCTGTGTATATACGAAGCACTTTTAGCGCATTTAACAATTTAAATGCAATGCTAATGGCTTCATTGCCAGATGCAAGGCACTAGAAAACAACAATTTAAATGCTAGCAGTTCTCGGCTCGCAGACGTTTTAAATGGCCATCGCTCAAGAGGTTAATGTATTCTTTGCATAATGGTTGTACTGTGTACTTTTACTTTATGAAGAAAGCATAAAATGTGTGATAGGAATTGTAGCGCTTTCGTGCTTGATTTCAGTTAATCTGGCATTGATTTGAAAATAAATTTGGTCATGAATCAAGCATTCCTATGTTGTATTTTTATGATTGGCACTAGTTTTATATTGCAGGAACAACTGCACTGATTGCTCTCCTGGAAGGTTCACGTTTAGTGGTAGCAAATGTGGGTGACTCCCGAGGAGTGATGTGCGACAGTAAAGGAAATGCTATTCCTTTATCATTTGATCATAAACCACAACAAGTAAGTATTGATTGTATATTTGCTTCCTCTGAATATACCTGAGGAATAACACAACAATAGGTCAGATTCCCTAGTGGCCTACTGGGAAAATACGAATCGGTTGGGGAATTTAATGTCATGCTGGCAAGTTGCCAAGGTAGCTCAGTGGTCAGAGCAGCTGCATGTGAAGCAGAAGGTCTGTGGTTCAAATCCTGGCTATGGCATTGAATTTTTCAGTCTTGATTCTACCTCTGAAGTAGGAAAGAAATTTTACAAGAAGTTGTGCACATTTTCTGAATGGGATTTTTTTCCATCTTCAGCACATGTCCAACTTTGAATGTAACCTAGTATGCATTGACAAAACAAAGAAACCTGGAGCTGGTTCACAATAACCAAGAATGGAAACGACAAAGTTAACCCTTTCACTGCCGAAGTATTAACAAACTCGCAGACCCTCCTTACTGAGTTATTGTAACAAAACATTAATTAGTATAAATAAGGAAATAATGAAGCTATTAACAGTGAAGCAACAGAATCTAAAGTAACAACAGATTAGAAACTAAAAGGTTCACTTATCTTAGTAATATGCAGCTAACATGCTTCAAGTTGACTCCAACTCATTCTCAAAGCTATACAAACAAGTTACCATAGCTTTGAGAATGAGTTGGAGTCAACTTGAAACGTGTTAGCTGCAGAAGATCTTGCAATATTACTAAGATAAGTGAAGCTTTTAGTTTCTAATTTGTTCTTCATTTAGATTACATTATTATATTACTAACCTTCCTCTTTATGTACAATGAGTTGTTTTGTCAACTTCTGTGCTTCGACAATGCTACATCATCTGCAAGGAGAGCAGTGATTAGTGCTGATGGAACTGTTCGGACATCTGCAGTGAAAGGGTTAATGAAGCTTTCCTGGATTGGTTACTGATGGTTGTTTCTCAGGCTAACAGTCACGTCAAATTTGGATAACTGCTCAAGCTTTCAGCGACTAATTCTGCCGCCATCTTCAGGGGAACTGAAGCTGACGGCTGATGTTGCAATATTTATACCAGATAAGATCCAGCACTGGCTAGGTGTAGATATTGCGACATCAGTAGTCTGATAAGAAAAAATTGAAGCTATATAAGTGAAGTTTTTAGTTTCTAATTTGTTCTTACTTTAGAATCAGTAGTCTGGCTTCAGTTCCCCTCAGGATGGCAGCAGAGTTAGTTGCTGAAAGCTTGGGCGGTTACCCAAATTTGATGTGACTGTTAGCCTGAAAAACAATTATCAACAACAAAGTTAAAATGTATGTACCTACTAGTGGGAAGCTTTTGCAACTCCAGAGAATTACCAGGAGAAAAATACAAATTGGCTGGAGAATTCAATGTCATTCTGGCAGGTTGTCACAGTAGCTTAATGGTTAGAGCATCTGCCTGGTAAGCAGAGAGTCTGTGGTTCAAATCCCAGTTGTGGCATTGAATTTTTAAGTTCCAGTTCTACCTCTCAGATAGGTTAACCCTTTGATTTACACTCCCTTAACAGACGCAGAATACAAATCATTAACAAGAAAATAACAAAATGAAAAAAAAAAAGATTTATGGAAAGTTCACGCTGCACCTGAGAACTTCCTACAAATTCCATAACATTTTCAACAAACATACATATAGGGAAAGCTAAGAGAAATTTCGGAACCAGATTAACAGAATACATGAGATGCATTAAATACAAACAGATGGACACCATTTTTGGACAACCAATCATAACATCACACCTAACTAACACTCCTAAAACCTACAAAATGCACAACAGGTCTGGTTACTTGCAAGAAGATTCTAATCATAAAACAAACATCACTTGATGAATTTTGAACTGCCACCGCCAAATCCATTATGGAAGTTCATCGCAAAGAACCACCACAATCCAGAAGTTACTAGGAGCCAGTTGGTCACTTATGGTAATGGGAGCAATAGCTCTTGAAATTGCTCAAGACACAAAAATGTGTAAGTGATGTAATATCTGACTCAATTTATTCATAAATTTATACTCACATCAATGTTATTATTCTTACATAAATATCAGAAACAGAAGCACTATTAACAGTGAAGTGTTCATGTTTGATTTTTTGAGTCAGATTTTTTACATTCATTTTCACTTTGAAATGTTAATCTGAAATGTTTTCAGCCATTGGGTGACTGAAGCTACTTTCCCCCTGCTGCCAATCTTTGCTGCTACAGCCCTATGTAGCTACATTAGAAAAACAAAAAGAAATTGGGTAAATTCAATGAAAAAACTGAACCACAACATTGGCCATAATATAAAAGTCTTAAAATCACTAAATTCATCAGTAGAATAAAATTGAACTTTTGGGAAAAAAAATACGTAATAACAAACAATAAAGTAATAAATTTTGAAATCCCAGTGTTGAAGTGCTAAAACTAGGCTTGTTTTTTTGTTGGCCATGGCATGAACAGTAGTTTCAAACCAGTATAATTTGGCCATTATTTCCTCAGAAATGTTATGACACATCACAAAATGTTTGATAATCCATAAAGCACTAATAGCATCATTAAAATCCAGCGATTTATGGTATGGCTCTTCAGTATCATTGTCGTCATCATAATTATTACAGTCCTTGCTTACATCCCATTGTGGATTTTCAACTAATGTTGCCACTTCACTACAATTCTAACGCACTTCCTTTTCCTTTCCCAAATGTTCACTGACGAGGTTAACCACAACTGAAGTGCTGTTCGGTATTTCACAACTTTGCTCGAAAATAGCTTCCACGCTGAGGGATGTTTTCTTAGAAATGTAAGGTGCAAGTCCAATGTTTCAGCTTTGAATGTTTCTTGAGATTTTAATGAATGAAACCACTGTAAATGTATACATGGTGCATTTTGCTCTTGGGGACGTAAGCTATAATCATATAAGCATAAAAATCATATGAAAAACATAATTTGTGTTAATATACCTGGGCCTCAAAATAAAAAAAAAACATTTTAGAAATCTTTTTCCCTTATTTCTCAACATAATCTCCAAAAAGGCTAATACATTTGTCATATCAGTGTTCTAATTTAATTAAACTATCTCTCTGGTGCAATTTATCATGGTCCTCAAAATAGCTGTTTACTGCATCAATGACCTCGTTGCTGTGAAATCTTCATCCTCCAAGAAATTTTTGGAGGTTCGGGAACAGGTGGTAGTCACTGAGTGCTAGATCTGGCAAATAGGGCGAATGCTCAAGCAATTTGAACTTTAATTCGCACATTTTTCCCATTGCGATGACTGAACGATGGGCCAGAGCATTGTTATGAAGAAACAAGTTTTTTTTCTTTGCCAAATGACGTCTTTTTCTTTTCACCTCATCATTCAAATGTTGTAGTAAGCTTGCGTAGTAGTCACTAATGATACTTTTCCAAGTAATCAATAAAAATAATTCCCTGTGCTTCCGAGAAAACACTCCCATAACCTTGTTAGCTGACAAAATTGACTTTGCCTTTTTTGGAGTTGCTTCACCTGGCACAATCCATTGTTTTGACTGTGATTTACTTTTTGGAGTGTAGTGATGTGTCCAAGTTTCATCCATGGTAATAAGTCATCTCAAAAATTCACTGGGATTTTTACGGTAGAGCTCCAAATTCTTAACAGAAGCAATTTTTCTTTGCAACTTCGATCAGGTGTCAACAAATGTGGCACCCATTTTGCACAGACCTTGTGAATCCCAAAACATTACCTGCACATTCTTTTGTTATGTTTGCAGCCTCTGCTATCTCAAACGGTCTTCCTGTACAAAACGATGAGTTTTTTCAATGATCTCTGGAGTTATGCCTTCCACAGGGCATCCAGAGCGAGGCTCATCACTAGTGCTCATATGTCCCATTTTAAACTCTGCAACCCACCTTTTAATCATTGTATATGAAGAGGCAGTCGTTCAATGTACTGTCCATTTCCTCCTTGATTTCTTTAGGTGTTAAGCCTTTCAAATGGAAGTATTTAATCATTGCTTGTTTTTCCAAATCTTCCATTTTCATGAAACCTCTACACTTGTCTTGTTTAAAATGCTGTCACTCAAAAACTAAACAAGCTTTTGACCTGTAACTATGGATACAAGCAAGTCTAGAGTTAAACTATATGATGCTATCCGTCAAACTGGCCTAGTGGGACCATCTCTATGTGAGGTCCAGGACTTATCAGCTGACCCTCATATTATTGGATTTTGCCAGGAATTGCCAAAAAAAAACGTATAAGTGTGAAATGTATAAAAGAAGTTTTACTCTATTTTTATACAGGTAAATTTGCTCTGGAATGTGTGGGTCCTGTGCTGTATTTTACAAATGTTCACATTTACAGCTCTCTCTGACAAAGATATGATTCCAAATAGATCTACATTTGTGAGAAATGGCTGAAATTAGTTATAAAATTGGTATCCTCAACTCCCCAAATTGTGTATTGTCAGGACGAGAACTCCATAATGAAAAAGATCATCCCCTCCATTGTATGGCTTTCTGGATCACTAACGGAACTATACTGGGAAGCAAGAAAGAAAGTGGAATATATCCAAGCAACAGGACTAGCATTAGACTACTACTACTACTGCTAGTTATTTGGTATATATTTGTTTTCCCAGTATGTAAGACCAAAAAGTCTTAACATCTGAGCAATATTCCCTGTTCTGTTCCAGCAATTACTGCCTTATTTAATTGGAATTCTTTCTGAATTCATTAAACAATAAAGTAGGAGTAGCACAATAATTCTTTCACTTCAGTAAACCAGAAATCCAGCCACAGAAAAGTTTATTCACTGATCTCTTTTCAGATGCGAGAAAGAAAACGCATAAAGGAAGCGGGTGGCTTCATCACATTCAACGGAGTCTGGCGCGTGGCTGGAATTCTCGCAACATCCCGTGCTCTCGGAGACTATCCACTGAAAGACAAGAAATTAGTAATTGCTGATCCTGACATCTTAACATTTGACTTGGCAGATCACAAACCAATGTTCCTCATTCTTGCCTCTGATGGTCTTTGGGACACATTTTCAAATGAAGAAGCTGTAGCGTTCATTAAGGAACGACTAAATGAGCCCCATTATGGTGCTAAAAGTATAACCTTACAAGCATATTACAGAGGGTCACTGGACAATATCACAGTAGTTGTAATTAATTTTGCAGATAAGAAATGGGGCTCTGCATCTATGTCAAAATCAAGATGAAGTACTGGATGATTTATTCTCAGTTTGCAGGAACCAAAAATTGTGTATTTAAATCAGATCTTTTATTTGCAACAGATTTGCTTATTTGTTAAAAAAAATTATGCTTTTTAGGAACATACTGAGTGAATGTAATGTTAACTGTGTTGAATGTTGAGTACATATCACTGATAAAACAAGAAAATTATGTGTTCGTTGTTTCCTCAACTGTGTTGGCTTGAGGGTGATCATAAGCTTGTCTTTTTTATACAGCTTTATGCACTTGGTTTCATGTGAAGACCGATTTCTGGTCAGAGCTGAGTTGCTTGTTACATATTTTTTGTAAAGTTATTGTAAAGATGTATTATTGTTCCAGTAAGAGTTGCTCATTTTTTGTGCAGGATTCCAGCTTGCATATAATTGTTTGTAAATTGTATGGTTGAGATTGGCAGTTACGGTTGTATTCTATGTAAAGTTAAGTCCTAGTTGTTTTAAGGTATTAGAAGATCTGGTTTAAATGAGTGTTAAAAGATTCAGAAAATTATTATTGTTGAGGCCTGAGTAATTAATGTGTGATATTTCTCATTTGCACAAAACTGGCCCATCTTTTCTGTTTCTCTTTGTTTATAAACAGCAAGGATGTTTTCTTCAGTACCGGTGAAATAACATTTTTTATATCTTTAATGTAATATATGAATTGTATAGAACAAGATCAAAATATTTATTTTTGTGACAAATGCAATTTACACTGTTTTGATCCATTCGAGTGACTTTTGTCATTGTATTTTCAACATAAAACATTTTTAAAATCTGTGATATCTAATCACGCCTGTTATATCTTTATTTCTTGCTGCAGTTCTCATTTAGGTGAAGCTGGTTCCTTAGCATTTGTAGGATAAGCAAAGTTTTTTAATAAAAATCAAGAGTACATGAAATGAGAATCCAGGGGATTCAAACGATTTTTCCAGAGATTAAATTTTACATTCATGTGTAAATCTCAAAAAATTAGGATATAGGCAGCAATTGCATATTTAAGTTCATGTTTAGAAATGTTAGTGACCTAATGAGATTATAAACTCTAGTCTTATTAAATTTGCTGAAATATCAGTTGCCACACTTTAGTAGTCATGGTGTGCCAAAAAAATAAAAATGACTTTATGAAAGGGTTTCCTTATTTAGCTCATTCAGAAGTTTGCTCATCATTGCAGTATTTATATCTGTCCTCTAATTCTGAATTTAGTTTTAAGTGTACGGGTTTCCCGAACTTTATTTTGGGAATGTTTAAATACTTATATGTATGGCGATTTTGTCTTGAAAATAAATATTATGTAAATACCAGTTTGTGTTGTTATTTAAACCTGATCAAAATGGTGATCTCGGAGCAGAAGTTTGATTCAAGCTGAAAGGTCAATCTGTCCTGATGTTTCTTGCATCAGAGAGATAGTATTGTGACAAATGTTTCTACCATAGCCTTGATGCAAACACTGTATACGGCTCCCTCTGACAATTCTACTCACTCAAAACTGACTTCTCTGTCCATGCTGACTCGGTTAAATAGCTGAGAATGGCATTCTTTCTGGAAACACTTGTATAGGTTGTGAGGCAAGACCAGACCAGAGCAAGTGCGCAGAAGTTATAACGTTTCCATCCACAGGAGTGAAGCTTGCTAGCCAAGCTTTAGTGCATATTGCTAATGACATGCATAAAATTAGTATTATGACAAACAAATTGATCTGACTATAACTACGGCTATGTGAACTGCAATTGTTTACTCATTCATGACAGCTCGCCTGCCTTTCCCCCTTCTCAGCCATTGCAGAGGGAGGGAAGGAAAGCAGCTTCTGTGCGCAAGAGTTGTTCATGTCTCACCTCTTGACGTATAACAAGCCCAGTAATGGAAGCTTCTTGAACAGTCTGGAAATAGTGTTTATCCGTAGCTGCCATTGTCACATGTTGCTTAGCAACATAGTGGTGTGAGCCTGCTTTGATGTGTGGTTGGTGGCACATTATTATCAATAAGCATTGAATGTGGCAGAAATGATAAGCAGATTTGAATTAAAAGCTATTGTGGATTTTTTTTTGTGCACATATGTGCAATACTAGAGTTGACTTTGGAAATGAGTTTGCCAATTTGTATTCTCTCTCTAATGTTCAATCGTGGAGCACATGCCTTAAATTGGTACATCAGAACCAGTTCCATCACAGAAATCCAAAGAGTATGTCAACGGGAATTGAATTAACAAGATGCAGTGTCTAAGGATGTTATAATGCATAAGGATGCTTTTCCAATTGAGGTACTGCCAAAGCCCCCCATCGGCACCAGTGAGATGGGGGAAGGTAAAGTGGCAGAAGCAGAACCAAGAAGGTATTGTACCACAGTCGAAGTACCTGTGTGGGGTGAATGTTGAATGGGAAAGGTTGTCAAGTCAACATCCTGCTTACCAAAACTTTATTATTATTATGATCATCATCATCATTATTAATGACAATTTTGGGAACATACAAGCACACCATTTATTCTCTGCATATATTTTGGTTACCCTTGTGTGCATTTACCATTTAGGTCAAATTTCAACCACACCATAGCCAAGTGGTTAGACCATTTGCTTCTCACCAAAGCAGCCTGGGTTTGATCCCAGGCAACAGCATGAGGAATTCGTGGTAGACAAAGGGGTGCTGGGGCGGGTTTCCTTTGGGTTCTCCAGTTTCCCCCACCATCTCATTCTACCAGTGCTCCATCTTCATTCCATCCATCATCAGTGCCACTGCCTGTAGTAGCGTATTTAGTAAAAGCAGGCGTTAACACTACAAAAAAAAAGTCAAATTTTGACATATTTGGGGCAACTAATTTACCAATATTTGGTACAATAGATTTGGCAGTAGAATTTGCTGTACTGCCTCTAAGGCAGCATCCTGCTTTTACTTTTATTTAAATTCATAATTTAAAACATCTGTTTGCATGCATAAGTAGTACCAAACATTGACACAACTTTTAAGGCAAGTGCGTCAATTTTGGGAAATACCTGTTGATTAACACCTTTGTAAAATTTAATTAAATCACCACTGTAGTGCTAGTACCTGTCTTTTAGGATTGCATCACACTGTAGTTTTATCAGCTCTGTTTGGGAATTTGTGCTTTTTCAGGACGTGCTCAAATTGGAGTAAAAAATTTCAAGTTTAGGTGCCATATCTTAATTTCTTCGACAAATTAAGCATTTGACTTTCCCTTTGGTATTGGCAACAAAATATAAATCTTCCCATTAAGAATTAAACATTTTGTAACGACAAAAAAACTATAATAACTGCTCCGCTATCTACTGTATCCTATTTAACATCACCTCTGCATTGAGAAGAGAGGGAGAATGTTATTCTTACTGTCTGTCTTATGTACACCAATGGACCAAAAAAATGTCATCTCTAGGTTCTAAGTGTCAACCGTAGAGCTTCCTGTATCCTCGTAAAAGCTGTGTTCACAATGCACATGAAAGAACTGAATAATGGTCTGCGACTGAGAGCGCAATGGTTAACGTATGAGTGCTGAAACCAAAATACAGAATAATGTTACGGTGACTGAGAGGTTAAGAAGGCATAATCCCATGTCGCTTGTTTGTTTTTTATGTTGATTTTATGACTGGATATGTAGAACATAATATTGCATTAATATAACTTTCAAGTTATGGGCTTATCTATGCACACAAAAAACAATTATTCTACTCACACTCTTGTTAAATAAAGAAAAATATATGCAAATAAACAATCATCTTCTAACACAAACATTACTAATATGGGGTGTATAAACCCTCAGCACATACAACTGCCCTCAACCTTCGGGGCATAGACAAAATTAAATGTCCGCAATAATGTGGACGAAAAGCCACAATGTCCCAGGCTTCTTGAACTTGTGCCCAGAGGCCATATTTTGTCCTTCACCCAGCTACAGGGAAATTGGAGTAAGCTCCCTTTTCACCTCAGCCCACACACGTCCAATTAGGTTCAAATCAGGCGAACAGGGAGGCCAGTCTACCACTGATATCCTGCCTCTCTGAGAACCAATTTGAAACCTTTCAAAATGTGTGGACAGGATGATTATCCTATATGAATTCAATAATTCCACCAGGATATCCCATCCTCACAGAGGGAACCAAAATATTCTCAAGTATTATTGTGTACTGCACACTGTTCAGCATGTTAAGCTGCCACAGCACACTTAGACCATCCCTTGATATCCAGCCCCAACATGATACCGATACACGACCATGATGAAATTGTGAAACCAAATATTTTGCATTGTATTGGGACCCCTTTGGATGATAGACAATCACCTTTCCTTTACAAGAGGAAGAAAATGTCACCTCATCTGAGAATATCACATAATTCCAGTTGCAGTTGGCATTTTCCTCTGCATGTGTTCATTTGTCAGATGCTTTTTAGCTGCTGTTTGCACAAGAAGTCCTGCATCATTTACATGTTGCAGAGTTGTTTGAGCTGATCCAGGGAAATCCGAATTTGCCTTCATATCAGAAGCAGTTTGGAAAGGGTTTCCCTCTGCTTCTACAATTAAAGGTGCATCTGTTTCTGTAGTCGACATGTGTCTTCTTTTTGAACCAGGGTGACAGTGTTCAACCCCTCCCTTGGATAATCTCATCCACGTCTGTGCTGTAGATGCTGGGACTTCTTTACGAGCTGCAGCTTCATGAGCAGAAAAACCTGCTTGACTACTGCAAGGAGCAACTTCATTGTGCCTATGCCTTTGTGTGCACGTTCGCCATTGTCAAGCGTGGTACGATTCATTGATAGAGAACTGTGCTTGCCTGATGTGTTTCCACACCATGTGCTTTCGTGTGCAGAATATTGCTGTTTGGTAGAATAAATTATCATATTATTAACTTTACCGAATGAAGTGTCCAGGCACCCACATTAAGGTTACTGTCCCTCGGTCACAGAGTTCATCCAGAGCCCTCTGACACTGCCAGACCACCTTGGAAGTGGTCCTGACTGCGCAGAAAGCCCTTATAGCAGACTGGCTATTGGAACAGATAGAAATCCTTCTGGTTGAATCTTTCATATACATATAGCATAGGCCAATATGACAAATACCTCGGCCTGGAAAACAGTAGCATATGTGCCAAGGGAAAATGATTCCTGTATACCAGGTCCTCAAATTCCCGCACCTGTCCTCATCTCCATCCGTGAGCCGTCTGTATACCAGACAGACCCACCACGCAAGATGCAAGGACCACCACTGACCCACTCCTCCCTGGTTGGGACAACCATGGAGTGTTTAAAGTCTAGATTAAACTTAGGCTTCATCAGATCCCCAATCATACTAGTGATGGGCCTTGCACCTTGCCTCAATTAAGTGCAATTTACAACATTTGCACAAATAAATAACATATGTGTGTCAATTATTGTTCTTAAAGATATGCTCTTAATACTTGTGCAATATAGTGATAAAAGTGCACAAAAATCCATTTGAGGGTTTTTGGCAAATACACTGCGCTACCCCATAGTTCAGTTAAAACTGCATATTACGAGTATCTTTACTACTTCCCTGTTGCTTTTAATGTTTTCATTTAGACACAAGAGTCAATGGAATATTTGCATTCATTCACTCTAAGGAAACACAGTCTAGGTCTATCAAGACCTATGGTTTAACAATTTTCTTCAATGTCATTGCTTATGTAGCATAAAGAGAAATGCAACAACTTTCAATTGAGCAAAATTTAAAAGGACTGGTAAAGTATCAAAGGTTTATCTCAAAGTATGAGACATACTTTGATATTAGGAAGCATTGAAAGTATTCAGATCCTATCCCTGTATAAATGTAGTTAATTTAAGATATCTGTTCCTTTCTGCTTGAAATAAAAATAATTGACATTGTATCTGTTGCACTAAGAGATGAAATCAGGAAGTTACTTCTGTGAAGAGTGCAATTGCTATATTTCGTGCCAATTAAGAAGGGGCAGATGTTAACATGTGAGACAGAACATTAGAAGACCCCAAAAGAAAATCGTTTATGTGAATATTTGTTAAAAGTGTAATTTGTTTTTTGATGTTGGTATGAACTGATCAAATGACGAAAACGTGTTGCAAATGTTCATTGTTATAAACAACTAAGTTAGTTTAAAGACGTCATAAATATTTCCATATTTGATTTTAATATATATGTATAAATATTAGAATTATATGTGTTCGATAATAAAAGTAAGGGAGGATGGTTAGGGATCGCTTCCCTAACAAGAAAGAACTATTTGATGGACGCATACGCGGATGTATACGAAAAAGGCGGTGTCATGTGAGGTGATGCCATAATCTGCCCATTCGCGTGTGTGTAATCAAGACATGAGGACATATTGGTATAGCATGTGAACATGGAACTTTCACCAGACTTTCATCAAGCATAAATTCCACTAAGTGAAAAAGTGGAAAGGTTTTTAAGCATTTAGAACGGTGCTAAGAGGAATTATTTAATGTAAAATATCGATAAAGTGTTAATAAAATAATACATTGTGGTGAAGAAACATCGTGTGATTTTTCATTCCATCCATTACCAAGCCCTGAGATCACAAAGATCTCAATAGCTCAAAGACAACGTTAATAATAATTACAAAAACCGCACCAAATGGCTTGCCCAATGTGGAACACGAATTTTGGATGGAATGGAAATTACGGGAAATGAACTTACACGAAATACCAAGTGACGCCATATCTTCGCGCCAAAAAGAAAGAAGACGCCATTAGACCATCGTTTGAAACCTAAATACATCAGAACACCGATGAACGGATAATCAATGCGGGAAAACACCAGAGATCGTCTAGCGAAGCCAACTGCCCAGGAGACGCATGTAACTGGACAAATCAACGGGAAAAAAGTAGGACCAAAAATTTTTATTTTTACATCCAGTTTATTTTTATGTTACTGCGAAGCGGCAAAATAGCAGGACTTATAAACCAAAGTGAACTGAATAAAGAAACTAAAATGTCACGAAAAGAGCTAGTAACAGGAGTAGAGGAAGGGGCAGATAGGCCTAGTTATCAAATAGAACCAGAAAGTGAGCAACAGGTAGCAATAGGAAAAGGCCAAAGGTTAGTGATGATCATGTTTGAAAGACTAGAACAGAATATGAAAGAATTAGGTCAGAAAATGGAACAAAATAAGGTAGAATTAAAACAGGACATAGAACGAAGTTTAGGTCAGAGTATAGGCCAGAAACTAGAACAGAATAAGGAAGAGATAGGTCAGAAAATGGAGGAAGTGAGAAAGGACTTAGAACAGAAAATGGAATTAGGAAGACAGACCTTAGAACAGAAAATGGAATTAGGAAGACAGAACTTAGAACAGAAAATAGAATTAGGAAGACAGGAGTGTAAAGAAAATATGAAAGTAATGGAAACTAATTTAAATTAGTACATAAAAACTTAAATGAGACAAAGGAAGCCTTAGAAACTAGGATAGAAATCATAGGAGATAGGATGGGAAAAATAGAATCAGAAATGATAGAAAATAAGATTGTATTAGAAGGAGAAATTGGTAGATGTAGAGATGGAATAACAGAATGTAATGCAAGTGTAGACTGTAAGATTACAAATGTAAAAGCAGAAATAACTGAGGAATTAAGGAAAGAGATTGAGGTAGTAAAGAAAGACATTATTAATGAAACTGTAGAACAAATTGTAATTCCTAAAATTAAGACTATGACTGATGTAGTACATTCGCAACAGGATGCTATAAATTATATGAAACAAAGTCACTTAGAAATAAAGAATGATTTAAAATCAATTTGTGAAGAAATGAAAAAAGGAAAAGAAAATTTGGCTAATGTAAATGATGTTGTGAATGCACTACAAAGGCAAGATGATTTAGATGTAAGTAATGTACAAGATGAGAGTTATTTGAATAATGCACAAAATGTTGACTTACCATACAGAGAAAGAGGTTCACAATCAAACAATGACACAACACACAACACATGCTACACCAACAGCATACTACATGAAATCACACCACCTACATTTGATGAGGAGAAGGGAGACGATCCAAAACTCTTTGTTAAAGAGATGGAAGAGTATTTTAAAGTGAAAAGGATACCAAATGAGCTTAGGATGATGATAGTTAAGAAAAGCTTAAAAAACAAGGCATTGGAATGGCTTAGGCTAACACTAGCTGGTCATGAATCGTATAGCTCATTCAGAAATCTATTCCTATCAAGGTATTGGGGCCCAGCTAAGCAAAACCAAACTAGGGTAGAGCTAGCGACAGGTAGATATGATCCAACCAAAGGGTTATCGCTACTCGATTATTTTATGAAAGTAGCCAACAAAGGAAAGCTATTAGACCCTAACCTGTCGGAAGCAGAGCTAATTACCAGCATAACAAGACATTTCCCAGACACAGTGAGAACAGGGTTAATTGTTGCGAGGCCAGTAGATTTTGCAGACATGATAGAATTACTGACAGCCTTCGAAACACAAAATGGTCGGCCTAATGAGCATAGATATAGGAACGGTCACCCAAATTCACCCATCTTAAACCGGAGCACAGCTACGAACAACCAGAATGAGGGAGAAGATAGAAATACTAGGAGCACCCATGACAGGAGGAGAGGGGCACACCATTTCCCACAACCACACAATCATGGCGAGAGGATGGAGAACACAAGACAGCGGTACCACGACACAATACCGAGGGGTGAATCGAGATACAGAACGCATAGATATGATCGGGGGAGACCAGGAGACTGTACCCATCAAGTGAATCACATACGATTCTGTAGGGAATACTTAAACAGCCAAAGGTCGTCATACAATAGGGGTTCACGCCAAAGGGGCAGAAACCAATGGAACACCGACAACGTAAGACAACAGGAACAGAATGAAAATGTGCCGGATAGGACCGATGCTGCACAGAATATAGAAACAACAATCACCTCTAACGCCCAGGAAAACTAAGTACAAGTCAACTTTGTGTCCTGGAAGTTGACCTGTGTGGCAGTAGGAGCAATATTGACCAACATAATATAGGTACCTTGAGGAGACAGGCAAGTGAAAGAAAGGAAATAACCAATCCACCAATGATTAGGCTGAAGGTATAGGGTGTCGAATTGCCAGCAATGATTGATACAGGAGCCAGCACATCAGTATAGCTATTCCAGGAATTAATAACAAAGAAAAATGCTGAATTCTTGCCTGTGTGTGGAGTGTATTGCAGCACAGCGATTGGGAAGAAAAAGGAACATGTTAAATACCAGGTAAGGCTGGTAATAGAAATCGGAACCTGGAAGTTCGATTTCATTGCCCTGGTAATACCTAGACTAACAGCTACCCTAATCATTGGCAGTGATTTGCTTAATCTTTGGAGGTCGGTGATCGATTATGACCTACATGAATTCATTATCAAGGAAGGACCTCAGAATGCACCGCAAAGTTCCTGGAGGAAGAAACATGCCAGGAGGAACCGGACCAGACAGGGATCCATCCGGATGAGCAGTTCTTTGTGGAGAACATCAATGTCCACGAGAATAGGTTGGTAGACCTAAGGATAAATAAGGAGAAAACAGGTTGGACGAGCGAGGAGGAAACTAATGTTTGCAATCATTGGATCTGCACAGAAGACGAGTATGTTACCTCGAACAACTACCAACAGATGAAGAAGAACCGACGTCACAGCTAACCAACGAGAAGGTCTGGGGAGCACATGGCATCTCTGAAGAGGAAAGGAACCAACTTAGAAAAATATTAATTAAAAACAGGAAAGTTTTTAATAAAAAGCCAGGTACATGTAATAAGTATGTACATACTTTTAAAGTCAAAGATATCACCCCCTATTCACATAAATCCAGGCCCATCCCCAACTCCATCAGGGAGGAAGCTGACAGAGTAATCCAGAAAATGTTGGCAGACGGAATAATAGAACCGTCGGACTCATGTTATGTGAATCCAGTGGTATGGGTCCATAAGAAAGAGGGAAAATTGAGGATGACCATCGACGCAAGGAAAATAAATATGCATACCTTGCCAGATCATTACAGGCCTGAGGGGGTAGACCAACTGATATCAAAATTGAAGGGAGGTCAACATTTTACTAGTCTTGACCTGACAGCATCATTCTGGCAAATTCCTCTTCATCCAGACGTCAGGAAATATACCTGCTTCCTGCACAAAGGAAAGGTGTACCATTTTTTAAAATGTGCCTTTGGATTATCGACCAGTAGCAGTGCACTACTGAGGGCTTTAGACAAAGTTTTCGGGGATACTATCGAGGCTTTTGTAACGCAATATGTTGACGATTTTTTAATATACAGCAAGGATCCCGAATCACACTTACATCACATAGATTATGTATTGTCCAAGTTTCAGGAAAGCAACATGACCCTGAACTTGGAAAAGTGTGAATTTTTTGTCAAAGAGGCAGAATTTCTAGGCCACATCATTATGCCTGATGGTATACAACCTAATCCGGAGAGAGTCAAGGCCATAGAGTGTATACCACCCCCACGTAACTTGAAACAGTTGAGAAGGTTTCTGGGCATTTTACAGTACCAATCAAAATTTGTGATCAACTACGCTAAGGAATTAGTGCCCCTTAGAGAACTGTTGAGAAAGGATACTAAGTGGGAATGGAATACCGAACACCAGGTAGCCTTTGAGAAAATCAAAGAACTTTTTAAGCACAGTATTCTCCTGGAACGACCGGATCCAAATTCACCTTTTGTAATATACACCGATGCTAGTGCGCACTCATATGGGGCAATATTGGCACAAGATGATGCAGATGGCAACAAACATGTGATTGCCACAGCTTCTAGATTTCTAAACAAGATAGAAGCCAATGCCTGCATAACGGAATTAGAAACAGGTGCAATCCATTTTGCGTTACAAAAATTCAGGCAATATATCTACCATTATAAAATAATTATATATACTGATCACGTAAGCCTGTCCTTCATCCAAAAATGCAAGCTAACCAACTCCAAAATCTCGAGGTACATACACGAAATAACATCGCATGACATAGAGGTCAGACATATCCCGGGCAAGGAGAACATCTTTAGTGACTTATTGTCAAGATTAAGATCGGAGAGTCACATACCCGAGACGATATACAATCCACACCATGAAATTAAAATCATGCAGATAAATAATAAGGAAAGCAACGAAATCTTACAAGACTTCAAAAACATGGCGAAGCTACAGCAAGAAGACCCTGAATTGAAAAGGCTATTCGACAAGGCTCCAGACACAGTACCAAAATTGGAAGCCAAGATGGGGAAATTTAGGAACATCCTATTTAAATTACATGGTTGCGACGTAAGGAAGTGGAAAATGATGGTACCAAATTCCTTACAGGACAGGGTTATTTTGGCATTCCATCACTCGATGCTTCACTCTGGTACTGAGAGAACAATGCTTGCAATTGAGGAAGTATTGTACATCAAACATCTTGGCAAGAGAGTCAGGAAGTTAATTTCCTCATGCGACCTATGTCAGAAGGCCAAGCCAATTAATGTAAGATACGATGTTGTTCCACAATCCATCGTGAGAAACGAGAAAAATGCATTGGTGTGCATCGACGAACATGGTGAGCTACCAAGGGGGAAAGATGGAAACAGATACATCTTTGTCATGTTTGATGTTTTCACAAAATTCACTAAGATATACCCCATTAGGAACATTAAAACTAGGACTTGCCTAAATAAAATCATCAAGGACTACATCCCAAAATATGGGAATATAAAATCTATACTATCAGATAATGCAACAATGCATAAAAGTAAATTATTCCAAGACACCTTAAGAACATTAGGAATAAAATTATACTATTCCTCAACTTATTATCCTCAAGGAAACCAGACAGAAAGAACGATGAGGGATATAAGTATATATTTCCGCCTACTTTGCCACAAAGACCACACTTCCTGGACGGAAAAATGCGGGTACATAGAGGAGGTGATTAACCATTCGGTGAACCCCACGACTAAGTTCGCCCCAATCGAATTGATGACCAACACAAAACCCAAGAGATTGACAATTGACATTGACACTACGATGGCTGCTCAAAGGGAATTGACAGAGAAGGAAAAATGTCAATTGGCGTTCAGAAGGTTACAGCAAAAGGCAGAAAAGGGGAGGAACAAGGTAAAAAGATTTATCAGGTAATGGTCCCCACAAATTGGAGAAAAGGTGCTCTTAAGAAGCCACAAAGCATCCAAGGCATCTGAGAAAAGATCTGGAAAGATGGAACTATTGTACACTGGACCACTGGTCATAACAAAACAGCTGGGTGACCATACGTATGAGCTACAGAATACAAATGGCAAGTTGGTAGGAAGATACCATAAAAATAAGTTAAAACCATACAAAGAAAGGACCAAATAGTCTTTGCCAACAACCATGTAAGGCAGGAATAATAGAGATGATGGAAAATAATAATTTTTAATGGGTTACTTATATGTTAAACCAAACCTCTTGTACTGTTCTGAAGCTTTAATAACGGCAGCAAATGCTAACATCAATAAACTTGAACAAATACAAAATCAGGCTCTTCGCCTAATCACTGGAGCAGTTAAATCCACACCTATTGATGCCATGCTTGCCTTAACACGGACCCCATCAATAACAACAAAAATAGAAGAACAAGCATTGCTCCAACACGAGGAAATGTTATGACTGCCAAACTCTAAATGGACAGAAGAGAACCTCCCCCCTTCAATCCTTAAAACTCATAATAGTTTCCTAGAAAAGGTAACACAGATTAAATCCAAATTGAACATTCCTAACACCAGAGAAAATCTACTTATAAGAGAAAATCCATTGGAATTATTGCAACCTACCTTCAATTTGGAATTAATAGAGAAAATAAGTAAATCAGACACACCAAAAGAAATACAAAAACTTCTAGCTCTGGAAACAATCAATACTAGGTATCCCACAGAAGAATGGCTGCACATATATACTGATGGATCCTCCAAGGAAAACCTTACTGGAGCTGGAGTTACGTGTCCACATTTTTCCTTTTATCATTCTGTTGGCAGAGACACAACAAATTATGATGGAGAAATAGAGGCTATATACATTGCTCTCCGACAATTATTAAATCTTCCCTTAAATAAATTTAACAAGGCAGTAATTCTTTCGGATTCTAAAGCTGCAATTCAGGGAATATGTTCAAATACTACAAAGAAGTCAACAAAAATTAGAGAATGCTACAAAATGTTAACACAACTCCAAAAAGTTAATAAGACTGTTCAGCTCCAATGGATTCCAGCACACTGTGGAGTCATGGGGAATGAAGCTGCAGACTCACTTGCAAAGAAAGGCACAACGATAAAACAAAAGTCTAAATTCAATTTCTCATATTCCTCAATAAAACGCTTGATCGTTAAACAATTTTCACATTCATACCTACAAGAAATAGAAACAAATGCCAAAGATAAAAAATGGATTACACTACTTTCCAACCCAGATATAATCCCCCAGAGACCACGGAAAACAGCGGTTGCAGCCTTCCGACTATTGACAAATCACGACTGCTTAGCAAGTCATCTCTACAGAATAGGTATCTCAGCCTCACCAATATGTGTCCTGTGTAACGATCCAGCAGAAATGAATGAAGACCACTTGAAGACCTGTGAAGCATTAAGATCAGAAGAAACTACAGTTCAAAAGTATTGGAAAGCACGAATGCTAATGGCTTCATTGCCAGATGGAAGGCACTAGAAAACAACAACAACTTATAGAAGATTATGTTCAGATTGGAAAATACAACAAGAAAGAAAATCAACATAGTCATTGGCTATATTGACCACAAAGAGCATTGTCAACAAAGACAGATGAGGATACTGATTGTCATTAAAGAAATGAATTATAGCGACGGAAAATAATGTGTTTTTGACATAAGGATGTCAGGGACAAAAATAAAAAGGAATCAATTGTGATGACAAAGATAAAATATTTTTGACACAAAGGTGTCGAGGGTGAATTGAGAAGAAAAATAATACAATTGCAGAATAATTAGAAGTATAGAAGTTTTCTCTTATAGAGATAAGAGATAAAGAGGTGACAATTAGTGAAATAAGAAAAACCATAGCCAGAAAGGCAATGCACATGAATTAAGATGGATATAGCCAATGCTAAGCTTGAAGAAATGTTAAACTAAACAATAATGAATAAGAACCCAATAAAAAAAAAAAAAAGATACCATTAGTAACATCAGAGTTTAAGAACCGACTCAACGACCTGCCTATACATAATAAGCTTACAAGACAAAGAAGGCAAAGAACTGAATAAAATATTGCCATAAATATGATCATAATCATTAGCTCAAAATTTGTATCCTGTTTTTCTCTCCTCATAACAAGGAACATAAGTCAAAAGCCACACAATAAACCATGATACACTTAAATTATATTTGTGTCAATGTCAAATGTGAAATCTTAGGAGTATGTGTTGTATAAGAACTGAATATGTGTTGTATAATAACTGAACATATGTTGTGTAATAACTGAATGTGTTGTACAATAACTGAATATGTATTGTATAATAACTGAATATGTGATGTATAATAACTGAACATGTATTGTGTAGTAACTGAATATGTGAAATTTATAAAGACATGCTGTGTCATGCCAAAACAAAAGACAAAAAAAAAAAACAGCGAAGAAGACTGTAAAAAAAAAAATAAAAAAAAAATTGTACAAAGTGATTGTATCAGAGGAGTAGGGAGAAGTATTGTATTGTGTTTCAAGATTGTAAATATAGGTGACAACTTGAAAAACAAAACAAGGGGCATATGAGACAGAACATTAGAAGACCCCAAAAGAAAATCGTTTATGTGAATATTTGTTAAAAGTGTAATTTGTTTTTTGATGTTGGTATGAACTGATCAAATGACGAAAACGTGTTGCAAATGTTCATTGTTTTAAACAACTAAGTTAGTTTAAAGACGTCATAAATATTTCCATATTTGATTTTAATATATATGTATAAATATTAGAATTATATATGTTCAATAATAAAAGTAAGGGAGGATGGTTAGGGATCGCTTCCCTAACAAGAAAGAACTATTTGATGGACGCATACGCGGATGTATACGAAAAAGGCGGTGTCACGTGAGGTGATGCCATAATCTGCCCATTCGCGTGTGTGTAATCAAGACATGAGGACGTATTGGTATAGCATGTGAACATGGAACTTTCACCAGACTTTCATCAAGCATAAGTTCCACTAAGTGAAAAAGTGGAAAGGTTTTTAAGCATTTAGAACGGTGCTAAGAGGAATTATTTAATGTAAAATATCGATAAAGTGTTAATAAAATAATACATTGTGGCGAAGAAACATTGTGTGATTTTTCATTCCATCCATTACCAAGCCCTGAGATCACAAAGATCTCAATAGCTCAAAGACACAACGTTAATAATAATTACAAAAACCGCACCACATGGTAGAAACATATGAATGAACAGGAGGGGATGGATATGTTATAGCGGTTGCCATAGAAACAAAAAGGACCAGTTAGAACTAAGGCATTTCTATAGAAACAGCAAATTACTATTTTGAAGTAACCCCTAGTGTAACAGCCCCAGGGTTGCCAATATTTAAAAGTAAAATTATCGTACCGGCCATTCAAAATTATTGTACATCATAAACCAAATGCTACAACAATAAATGTTTCAGCATTACACTTATGAAACTGTAATATTAGTGATGTTTATTGTATTCACTTACAAAATTGATAACCACAATCAGTATTACAACTTTAGTACTCATGTTTCTCGCACTATTCATTGAAAGTTCATTATCTTCCTCAACGGTTCCAGCATTATACAAATTTGTTGTTGAGATAAACTAACATCGCATTTGCAGATTTTCGGACCCACCACATTCTTTCATAAGCTGAGATGACCAAATAAGTCCATTTACCGTATCTAGTGCCAATCTGTTTCTAAGTTTGGTTTTTATTAAACCTAGTTTGGAAAAAAACTATTTCATAAGAAGTGTTTCTGTGGGGCAATGAAATCACTGATAATGCAACCACCGCCAGTTTTTTGAAATCAGTATTTCCACCAAGGTGACTTGGGCTTAACAGCACTCCAGAAACTGCCAGGTTCAGGAATGTTCTTTATTTCACACGGAATATCACTATTCCGAGTTTTCTCCATTGATCATCAATTTTGTGAACAGTGCCTTCTTCATTGACATTACCAGATCTGGGCACACTGGCAACAAGAGGATAAAGGTAGAAGAATTAGTAGGATATGAAATGGTTGCCTTAGAAGGGTGGAGACAGGCCATGCAGGCAAAAGTGGTGTCGCTATTTGTAATTAATTTTATTTCGCTGGTGTGACAAGCCAGTGGAAATGATATTTTGCCGGTATCGCAATTATCGTACAGCCCCATAATTATCGTACGGGTTGACAACCATGAGTACAAACATTCAAATTATAGTATACCCCCATAATTATCGTACAGGTTGGCAATCCTAACAGTCCTGATGGGCCAAGGCTTACCATCTGGCTGCTGTGTCCCCCCACCTCTGCCTGCTACAGGAGTCATGACTGGGGTGAAGCAATGGGGGGTGGGATGTAGTCAGTGACCTGAGCCCTCCCGATCAGTTATGTGGCCTTCACAACCTGGGTTCACTACTTCATCAAGTAGCTCCTCATTTGGCCTCTGCAGGACCTAACTAGGCTGAGTGCACCTCACAGCGGGGAAAAAACCCCCACACCGGTACTGGAGATCAAACCCAGGTCCTCCGCGCCGGAGGCATGTGCACTACCACTATGTACAGAGGCAGTCTATGTAACAGAGTAGTGTATAAAATATGCAGAATAAGATTTTTGCACAATGGTAAGTCACACAATACAACAAATTCAAAAAAGCCTGCTACATACACATAGCGCATGAAGTTCATAGAACCTCTACTTAAAAAGCAATATACAATTTTCCCATCAGAATATGATGCCGTGACATTTGAAAATGATAAACAAATACAAATTTGGTTAAATGAGTTTATACACAGAAAACTACCAATAAGATCATTTTTCAGTGAACAAGCTGTCGCCTTTACAGATTTTTATAAAGTGAATATCAAATATTGATGCTTGAAAATCAGTATGGATATTGAGAAATAGCAATATTGTCCCATACTAATTCATACAATTGTCAATATATGCAAATGCATATTTTCCCACCCTAAATTTTAATGCATAGAGATGATAATTATTATTTATGCCAACAAACTCACTGTTGGTGATTTTAAACACACAAGGTCTGTGGTTCAAATCCCAGTTGTGGCATTGAATTTTTAAGTTCCAGTTCTACCTCTCAAACATACAGATAAGTTGATATCAAGAACACTTGAGGTACCAGTATCAAAGGGAAAAAAGAAAGGTCAACTATATGTTTGAATGGGAAGAAATAAATGCTCAAAATGAATATTAATTCTGATTTATCTTGATACTTTTCTATACAACAGTGATTTTCCACTGTTACAGACTGCATATTTAAATTTCATATATGCATTTTAAAATTAAGAAAAAAATGTTGCAAAGTTTATTTGTAACTCAAAGCAAAAACACTTTAAACATGTTACAAGGCTAAATTTCTTATTTATTTACAGTTTATATTATTTACTAAACTGATTTTATACAAAGTCAAACAACTTAAAGAAAGCAGCAGATTCCAATCATAATGTACCTGTTACTTAACTATACAACAATACACCTTCAGAAGCCATATGGGGGTTGCTCACTCAGAGCATCTGGTCTATCTTAGCCAAGCAGTGTTGTCAAACTTAACATACATGCAGCAAGAGCAGCAGAGTTCCACTTTTACTTTCTCTGCTACATATAGAAAAGAAGAGCAAGTATTGTATTCCACCCAAAAATTCAATGTCGAGATTTTACCAGAAATATGTTTTGATGCCCCCTGAATCAAAAAAGAGCATCTTTAGAAAAAGGTGTGTGTGTGTGTGTGTGTGTGTGTGTGTGTGTGTGTGTGTGTGTGTGTGTGTGTTAGCTGCTTATGTATGCGAGAGAACCGGCACATCATGAAGGAAGATAATGAAGCAGTTAATAAGAGCTGAGTGATTGTGTCATCGTCAGCTGTTTGAGAGACAGAGAGTGTGAAGAAAGAGAGAAAGGAGTGAGTTAAGGTTAGAAGAAAAAGTTGAGTCATTATATCACAAAGGACTATAGATTGTTAACATCAGTAAAAGAGAACTGTGTATTTGTGTAAAAGTTTTTGGAACTGAATAAAGTGACAGAAAAATAACTATGTTGGACTTTAGTCATTTTTGTTACATTAGTGTCAGAAGTGGGACTTGTCAAATTGTTGTTTGTTACAATATAGTGAATACAAAGAACAGATGCTCAAAATGTCCTCTTTAGGAGGCTATACAGGCTTTCAAATGATGCAGCCAATCGTCAACAGCAGTACATATGACATTTGTGTCCAAATTCTTGGTGCGCTATAAACTTGGGAACATTGTTCTTAAGCCACTGTTGCATGTGTTTGGCCCCATGAGCTTGTTGAAACTTCTAGTGTTATATAATAAAATAAGACTCTGAACCAACTTATAAGGCTTTTGGAAGTGCTTCTGAAAGAATGGCATAGACAAAAAATGAATGGATAGTTTTCAAAATACTTGGGAGAAAATGAGCCTGGGAAAAGAAAAATGAAAGAAATTTCAAATTTTCTAGATGATTAGATCATTGGATTGCACCACATGGAAATAAAGAATCAAGAGAGCGCAGTGACAACTACATCAATTGGTGTGAAGGATTTCTTTATGCACAGCAATTAAACTTCCATGTATTTAGCACCACTGTCTTAGTTTTTTAAAAATGCATATGTAAGTACCTTTTTCAAAACAACAGCTTAATGTTAGAAATAAATTCTTGACCACAACTGAATAAAACTGGGGTAAGTATATAGGCTGGAAGGGAAGTCATTACATTTCTTCTAATATGTGCTTCATAGAAGCATTACAAACAAAAAGCTCTAATGGCATTTTGCTCTTTGATCAGCCGATTTCGAAAAAAATAAATGGTTTTTGATCCAACTTGGATGCGTAATTCCACAGGAATGTACGAAGATAAGTTTGTTACTTGTAAGATGCGAAGAGTAACTTATTTCTGACACTGCCTTGGTAGTAATTATGGGACATCACACAGGTTTCAAAATAATTAATCACTTAAAAGACATGAACGAATACTCCAAGCAGCTTTTTCACATGTGCAATAACTCGACAACGTTGCGTTAAGGTTGGCCAGGGAATTGAGCTCGTTTATGGATGTAAACAGGTCTGGCACTTTCCCTTTTGCTTTAATGTTTTGGAAGCTAACACTTGTAGTTGGCCTACACTCACACAGCAAACACAGGACAAAGCAGGGTATTTGTGTTCTCAAGCAGCACAATTACAGTGTTTGTTTATGTACTGAACTTGGGAAAGTGACACTCACACAATCTGCAGTGCTGCCAGCTTGTTTTCGAGAAAACTAAAATATCTCCGTAGGAAATGGTCAGAGACAAAAACGTAAGATTCAAAATGTGTTCCAAATATCGAGATCTATCACTGGTTTAAATTAATGTAATGACTTCTCTTCCACCCTGTATATTCTATAGTAAACTAGAAAATTGGAAGTATTTACTAACAAATATTCTCTTCTTTTACTCACTAAAACATGTAGCAAGTATTTATTTAACAAGTAAATTCTTGTATTTATTGGTTTTTATTCACTTCACCCAATAATACATTGCAACAAAAAATCTGATACGAGATGGCAGAATAATCATATAATGAGAATCACTCTCTGATTGGATAGTTTGATAGAATTTCTATCATGTTACACTGACCAAAGTTTGATCTACATCGATGGATCTAAGAATACCAGCGATGCTGGATGTACTTATGCTTATGGAACCAAACCACACACATTCAGTTTACCAAGCTGTTTTATGTGCGCCTTCATAAATTGAGTGCCTGATTTTTAGTGATTTTCTTAGTGCAGTTCAGAGCCTTCATGAGCTGTACAACTCCCATCCTATTATACAAGGTAACCAGGATGCCCTCCATGTTTTATATACTTCTGGCATTAACGTGGTGTGAGCATGGATTCCTGGTCATGTTGGTTTCTGGGAAATGCAATGTCAGATTTGGCAGCAAAGGCAGCTGCCACAGAACTCAGTACTACCATCTCTCGTATTACTTCAAAAGACTTAAGGCTTCTTGGCTTGGTTGGATATTAGCCACTGCAATTTTACACACAGCTACCTTTCTAATTTGCGATTAGTCTTGCAGAGGTTCTGGCAGAGATAAAGCAGCACACAGACGAGTTTTGAAGTTTTTATCAATGGTAAACAGGCTAAGGATTTACAATTTTAGATAGAGATTTCATACCTTTTTGGACCTTTTCTGGCTTTTGCCTCATTAGTGTAGTAAGTTTATTTACTAGAATTTTTATTTTATATTCTATTTTATCTCTGGATTTTGCCATGATTCATTTAATATGGACTCTAATGACTAAATACTTGAACACCCTTAAATTTACATCAGGATGTCTGATTGGCTGGTTCCTTATGTTTCACACAGACTTGAAAGCTACAACCTTGCAAACTTCTAAGTTTGTTTATTTTGATATTTATATGTTTCATTGCAGATGGTTCCATTACAATACAGAACATCTAATTTTTAAGTTTAATATTATGCTTATGCTTAATTTGCAGTGTGAATGGGACCTAATGCAGCCTCATGCCTTCATCAACAGTGCAATTGTACTGAGCTCATCACATATGCCTTCTAAAACTGTACACCATGCAGAGTAAATATGCTGCTTCCTTTTCAAGAAATACTTTAATTATCTTAAATTTAAAGCTATTGAACACTTCCATACTGTGTAATCATTTCACTTAAGTTTTATACATATCTTGATACAGAAACATTTCACTCTATTTTATATTAAACCAGCAGAACCTGCAGCTTTCTTCAAGTATTGCATTAGCTGCAGAAAAATCTCCTCTGTGCAACATACATGTCATGTGATACTTTGAAAATTGCTAATAAACTACTTTTTCTTGGGTGTTAATAAGAGTTAAAACATAAGCAACATATTTAACAGCTAAACCAATTGTGCCTGCTTGTTATGTGTTATTTGGTCACAAACTTAAGCAGAGAACACATTTGTAATTATTAAAACTTATAAGAAATAGCAATGTTAATAAGTATATGACTAGAAGAGCTAATAACATAAATCTCACACTGCAGTACACCTGTAAATAAACACTAGTGTCCAAAAAGTTAAGCATAACTAAAACAGGCAAAAAATATATTAAGAATGAATTGTCAGAAATATACAAAACATGATGAAATTTCATTGAAAGGTTCTGATATACAACAGACAGAAATTACATGAACCTAACAATTGTTTTCCATTGAAAAGAGAGATAACCAAAATAAGCACTCTTCTTCAACAACTAGAAAAGAGGTAGATAAGGAGTGTGGTTACTCTTAATGGCAACACAATCCAGACAACAATACTCTCTATGAGATGGTTCAAGAGCTCTACTGGCAATTGGTTCCACGGCTCACAATGAGCAGTTGTGATGTCGGGCTCAGCACACTACTAGGGATGGATGAGGCAAAGCTACTTCACACCTCATGCTGGGCTGGCAAGTGGTCAAACACATTCAAGGTCAGGCTGCCTCATGCGACTGCTGTGTGTACATGACTACCAACAATCGAAGCAACAGAAACAAAAGAGGTTTCAAGAATGCTCATGAGACTTCTAGCTGTGTCATTTCTGGTGCACGTGTGTGTGACATCCCCAGTATATAAGGAGGCCAGAGAAGAACACTTGGAGTGAGTGAGAGGGTTTGTAGAGTTCACAGTTAGAGCAAGAGCAATGGACATGAGTTCAGCATGTCATCATGAAAGGTATGTTTGTGTCGTAAGAAGATTCTAACAGGCATCAAGTGATTGCATCATCATAGTGAGTGTATGAGGGACAGAAAAAGCGATGAAAGACACTAACAGTACTGAGCAAGGTTACAAGAAGTAGAAATTGAGTTGTGATAGCCTGAAAGACTGCAGACTGTGTTAACGACAAGGACAGAACTGTGTATTCTTTGTAAAATTTTAGAAGATAAACGATAGAAAAGTAACAGGACTGATTTTTGTCATTTGTCACAGGTCTGAAAGTGTCCTTGGATAAGGCTGGAGGTGCAACTTCTCCCTAATACATCCCAGGCTCACTCTACAGGAGTTTATACCCACAGATCTTGGTGGTCAATCCATGTGGTGCCTAACTTCTCTTTCAAGAAAATCACTCATCACATTGGCTCTATGCTTATGTGAATTATTATGAAGATAAAGTCTGAGCCATCTGAGCCTCTGAAAAGTCTTACATGTTGTTCAAGTATGTTGTACCTGTATCCCTGGTCATTAACTGTACCCTCAGGAAGATGTGGAGCTCTGTACATGCATTAGGCATGATGCTTGCCATGCCAAACTGATCTCTTTCAACAACATTCCTGAGATTGAATTGTGCGCCACAATACCTACTGTTGAATACATGATGAACTGTGAAGAGCAATTGCTCCATTCATTTAGCATCCAATTGCAATGGTACTGACTCCACATTAGTTAGGCCCTTCTACGTTTCAAGTAAGCAGGGAATACACATATCTAGCCTTTCTAGTCTCTGGTTCACATTTACAAGGAAAAAATAGCTCCCAGGGGAGCTACAAGTTCTGCAGAGAGTTATATTGCAGACATCTTCTGGTTATCACACAGTTAATGACAAATGTTGATCTTGTTGTGGAGTTCTAATTCTTGTATTGTCCTACAATTAACTTCTCCTTTGTCTTGGAATTGAGGCAAATCCTAGAAAAGATACTTTGTGGCACCTTCAGGGCTGATGAAATTTTGGTCTGCCTGTTTCAGGTGTCCAATGATTCTTTCCTTTAAAATAAAGTCCAACTGATGTCTGTGCTATTTTCTTGAACCATACAACAAACTCAGTGAGATTTGTGTACCGTACAACCAGGAGCCTCTATGATGCTACAGCATCCTCACATACGCAAAAAAGGTGCTCTTCTACTACATATGGCGATCATGCAAAGTTTCTGCACCCATTTTTTTAGTTTCCATATTATGTCGAACTTTTGGACACTAGCACACAGGGATATTTTTTAGATATGGCGAATGACCTTGCTAGGAAATTATCTTGGCTGTCCCGTTTTTGCCACATCAAGTTGGATAAAACCAACGTTTCAACCATCTTGTTGTGGTCATCTTCAAAGGCAAACTGCACCACTTGTTGCAGCTTGTCAGCTTTTTATCCAACTTGATGCGGCAAAAACTGGATAGCCAAGATATTTTTAATGCTGGCTGTGGAAGCTTGAGAGAAGACCTTGCTAGGATCCACGTGAGTGACATCATGCAAATTGATGGTGAGGGTAACATCTTGGTTTCATAAACAAGAGACTGTTGACAATGCAAGTGAGCATTCCAATGATGTTGACTGCAAGGAAGTCAAAGAGATACCAACCTGACACCCTATGGTCTTGTCAATATAAAAGTGAACTCAACCATAAATCACTGCACAACTTTTCATCATTCACCATATCTAAAAAATAACACTGTAGTGCATTCTAACAATAATTACTTCACGCAAGAACTTGCTACAAGATATTCTCTCTCTAAACACGGAAATGTGTTCATAAGAAAAGCACAAGCTTTCCTTTAAGATAAATATTTTCATAGCTAATTCATAACATTTTTATAATGTATTGTAGGTATCGGATCTGTTTTTGATGTTTTATTCAACCGACTTAATATCTGAAAGTTTGTTATAAAAAAGATGCCCTTTTGTACAGATTATTTTTCATTGTTATAGTGACATTTTTATGCTTAATTAAGACATTGATTACCTGAAAATGAACTTAGATGATTTTTGTACTGAGTATTTTGTATTATTGCGTACATGTGCAGCTTCCACCATCTCATAAGTGTAGTCAGCCACCTTATTGCAAATTCTTGCAAATTAATAGTCTTTTACATTATTAAATCTCTTCCTTTTATACATTAACATACTCCTCCAAATACACCCTTTTCTTAATACTTGTCTCTCTTAACCACATGACAGGCAGCCCACTACTCCCAAGTCAATATAATAAAAATCTGGTAGCAGTTGCCTGGCCTGCCATTTCTTCCCTTTGAGACAGAATATTAGAAGACCCCAAAAGAAAATCGTTCATGTGAATGTTTGTTAAAAGTGTAATTTGTTTTTTGATGTTGGTATGAGATAGTTAAATGACGAAAACGTGTTAAAAATGTCCATTGTTACGAACAACTAAGTTTGCCCAAAGATGTCATAAATCTTTCCATATTTGATTTTAATATATATGTATAAATATTAGAATTATATGTGTTCCATAATAAAAGTAGGGGAGGATGATTAGGGATCGCTTCCCTAACAAGAAAGAACTATTTGATGGACGCATACGCGGATGTATACGAAAAAGGCGGTGTTGCGTCAGGTGATGCCATAAACTGTCCACTCGCGTGTGTGTAAGCGAAGTGAAAGGACATATTTAGGTAGTGTGAACATAGAATTTTCACCAGACTTTCATCAAGCATTGGTTCCACTAAATGAGAAGGTGGAAGCGTTTTAAATCATTTAGAATGGTGCTGAGAGGAATTATTTAATGTAAAGTATCGATGAAGTGTTAATAAAATAATACATTGTGGTGAAGAAACATTGGGTGATTTTTCATTCCATCCGTTACCAAGCCCTGAGATCACAAAGATCTCAATAGCTAAAAGACACAACATCACTAATAACTGCAAAAAACTGCACCACCTTGATATTGCTATCACTGCAAAACAATATGGATGTTTTATGCTTACCTTTTGTTATATAAGATGCTCAAATGCCTCTTGTATATCTATAAAAGCCTGGCAACTATTTAACAGCTTATTGAACCTAAAATAAAACAATTATTTAGAGATAAAAAGATTCACTTTATCTTAATAAATTGCTGGAAGCTCTTGAAATATTCATGTTTCATGATCAACTCCATTATATCTTCAGTGCTGTTGTTTATAACAAGTTACCATAGCTACAAATGCTCAGTTACTCATTATTTCTATGTATTACCAACCTCTGAAAAAATAAACCTATTAATACAATTGATCGACAGTATTTCAAAATTTATAACATGGTCCCTATTTTTTAAAATGAATACTTTTTCCTGAACCATTATATCTTTAGATCCATTTAATTGTAATAATAATTTAACCTCTGGATTTTTTTCATGATTGAATGACCAAAAATGATCTGCCACAGCTGATTTATCAATTTGCTTATACTTCTAAAATGTTTTACCAATGTAAATCCTGTCACAATCCAAATAGCTAAATTGATAAATGCCAGATTTTTTATAATTTGGAATTGTATCATTTTAAAAAAAAATTAGTACATTATTATTTATTTATACCAACAAACATGCTGTTGATATTTTTAATCACACAAGCTGTGTATGGGCAATGTTTGAGAGGTAGAATCAGAACTGAAAAACTCAATGCCACAGCAATGCTCGCCTGGTAAGCGGAGGGTCTGTGGTTCAGATCCCAGCTGTAGCATTGAGATTTTACCTCTCAATTTAGTGCATTTTTTATATTATAGTTATTTGAGGGACCAAAGTTATTTCATGTACCTTAAAAATGTTTATCAATTTTTTCTTGGCCCAAGGATGGTAAGTAAATTTTTTAAAAATACAATCATCTTTAATTTTGTTGTGAGTAGAAACTTCTTTAACAGCCTTTTGATATTTACATTTCTCTATCTTTTTGTACATAAAATCTGTATTAAAACCATGAATTATCACAATGTTAATGTATTTATATTTCATGTTAAATTCTTCCTTATTAAGGGGTATATTTACTAATCTATAAATTAAACTGTTAAAAACAGCAAGATGTGAAAAAGGATTAAAACATTTATTTTTTATGTAATTATCAGCATGAGTAGATTTTCTATAAATGACAAAATTCAATTTATTGTTGTTTTTTTATCTTTAAATCTAGGAACAGAAGGCAGTCATTACTTTCGGTTTCCAAAGTGAATGTTATGGCTTTATCTTGCAAATTTAAAAGTTTTCAAGTATCATTTATCTGAGAGGTAGAACTGGAACTTAAAAATTCAATGCCACAACTGGGATTTGAACCACAGACCTTCCGCTTACCGGGCGGCTGCTCTACCACTGAGCTATTGTGACAAACTGCTTGTGTGTTTAAAAACACCAACAGTAAGAGGTAGAACTGGAACTTAAAAATTCAATGCCACAACTGGGATTTGAACCACAGACCTTCCGCTTGCCGGGCGGATGCTCTACCACTGAGCTATTGTGACAAACTGCCAGAATGACATTAAATTCTCAAGCCAGTTCGTATTTTTCTCCTGGTAAACCACAAAGGCAGTCTCACATCAGAGACAGTAAGTTTGTTGGCATAAATAAATAATAATTACCAACAGTAAGTTTGTTGGCATAAATAAATAATAATTATCATTTATCTGTTTCTCATGGACTACAGCAAAAATGTCATCCGCGTATCTTTACCATGTTTTAAAAATTGAAGGGAATGATTTAGTAATTTGTATTTCAAAGAAGCTCATGAAAAGATTAGCAGGAAATGGTGAAAGTGGACTAGCCATTGCCAAGTCAGAAGTTTGTTGAAAGAAATTACCATTAAAACTGAAGCTTTTAGTCTCTAATTATTTTATTTTAGATTTGTGTTGCTTCACTGTTAACAGCTTCAGTTTTTCGTTGAATTTAACATTATTGAACACCTCACAAATTTCTGTTGCTAAAATAGTTTCCATTTAGTCAAGTGTGTGGGGATTTCTTGTATAAACTTTTATTATTAAACATTTTCTATATATATGCACAGGGTGTTTTGAAACAACACTGAACGAATATATAGAAGTAGTTGCTCAGCTTCTATGTGACATGTATAGGTAGTTTTTACTGCCAATATAGTCGCATAAAAAACGCTCCAGAATGAATGTGAATTAGGCAGTGACAAGAACAACACTGCATGCCTCACTCTATGGGAGGTAGTACAGGCAGGTGACACACTGTGAGGTTCACACACCGGTGGTTCCTGCACTGCCTAATCACAAAATAATGTAATATTTAATGCTGCATAAAATTATACCTAAAAGAATTTTAAAGCTGTGACACTGAAATTCGGACTAGTTAAGTTATACACTACGAAATGGCTATATTCATACAGTATCGTTTCGAAACAACCTCTATATATAATAATCACATGGTCTTAGATCTGGAGAACAAGCCAATTATTTTGTCATCACAAACCAATAATGCAAGGAGCAGATATTCTCTTCAACTTGTCTCCCCAACAGCGTCTCTCATCTAATTTTTCCTCTCTTAGCACTGTTCACTGTCTAACACAGGCTTAGACTGTTTAAAGTTTTCTAACCTATAAATTGTAGGTTTCTTATGAACAGTGACACCAGGGAATTTGTATTTCAATTCAAAATGAAAGTCCACATGTGACTCTGAGCAAAACTTAACACAGTAAACACACACTATTCTGTAGTATACACCATGGTAACCAACTACAGCTTTTTACAGAATGTCCCAAAATAAACTTTGGGAGTTGATAGATAACATTATTTTAAACACTTTTTGTTAAGTGAAGTTTTTTGTTGCAGTGCTTCGTTTAAGTGCTAGATGAGTTAATGTCATAGATTACTGCCTCTCATCCAGTTTAAGTATTTACAGCAAAATCAACAATGCAAATTAGTATTGCATTTATCTTAGTAAGGTGCACAATTTTAATCCAAGAAAGAAAAAAAAAACCCACAGAACACATAAACAAAATGCAGATACCTTATTGTTTACAGTTAATCACAGCTTTACTATTCAAAGTAAATGTTGGAATGCATGCCCATTGCGATTAACACAAAGAGTGCATCGACGTGCCCTATTCTGCCATACTCTGGCAAAGACACCAGCTATTTATCTGGTTTAAATGTTTGTCGGTCTAATTTTGAATAGTAAAGCTGCGATTAACTATAAACAGTGAGATGTTTGTGTTTTGTTAATGTGTTCTGTGTTTGTTTCTTGGACTAAGATTGTGTGCCTTACTAAGATAAATGCAATATAAATTGTATTGTTGATTTTGCCGTAAATACTTAAACTGGGTAGGAGGCAGTAATCCAAGACATTAACTCATCTAGCGCCTAAACAAAGCACCACAGCAACAAGCTTTCCTTAACAAAAAGTGTTTAAAATAATGTTATCTATCAGCTCTCAAAGTTTGCTAGTCTAATTTTGGGACACTCTATACAATGTTATTCCCATGACACACCATACCAAACATTGTTAAGACTGAACTAGAAATGGCTTTATTTTCCCTAGGCACATAAGCTAGGCTACTGCAGAGGAAAATAATTCAACCTCATACCTGCTGCAAGTCTGCTGGCCACCAGTTACATCATTCAAGATAAAGCTGTTATACTTTTATTTTAAAAACTGATAAAAATTACAGTTAAGCAAGAAAGATGACAAGAATGGCTTGCTAAAATTAATATGAATACAGATACACCTGACAACGCTTTATGCATACATATAATATATATATTACAATTATTAGTTCCAGGGCCAGAGCAAGAAAGTTCTTTTACATGCCAGTATATCTACTAACATGGGCTGTCGATTTTCAGCACACTTGAAAACCATTGGTCTAGGCTGGGTTTGAACCCATGTGTGAGGGAGAGTGTCTGTCTGTCTGTCTGTGTGTGCATGAGTGTATTTTTGGACATTTTATTGAGAACATGACAGCTAAAAGGACTAAATGGAACTTAAAATCTTTTAAAATTGAAGCTGGTTCACAACAAACCACAGCACTGTATTGACAGCTACGGGGCCGCCACCTAAGATGGACTTCAGAGTTGAACCCAGGCCAAGGAACTGGCGCTCATGAGTGTATTGCAGACAATCAAGGAGGACATGGGCCACATGTGGAACATACAGGTGCCAGCTCACCACGCATGATGCCTGTGTCACCTATTCTCAAGTGGGCTAAGATGACTTCTGTCCAAGGTTGCACAGTGTCCTTGATCATCCACAATTGAGGCCATCCAACGCTTCCCATGATTGCTGCCAGACTGATAAAATATGGCGACGGAAGTACTGTTGTACATCCGTGTAAGGCAGACCACGTGTAAAAACCTCCGGCAAATGGCAGGCAGACTCAGCAGCCTCATCCACTGCTTCATTGCTGGGAATACCTACATGGCCTGGGATCCATATAAAACCAAACTGGTACCCACGCAAGAGCAACAGCGAAAGAAATGTCTGAATTTTCACAATTAGAGCTGACGTGCTGAGAAACTGTTGCAATGCCTGCAGTGCGCTCAGGGAGCTGCAGTAGGTTATAAAACTTCCAGGAACAGAAATGGAGTTAAAAAGGACGAAATAAAATATTGTAAACAGCTCAGCGGTAAATACGGAACTGTAGTCTGGAAGACGGTACTCGTGGTCTCACTGTTATACACAAAACTACACCCTGTAGCATCTCCCACCTGGGAACCATCGGTAAATTCCAGAGTGTAAGTCCAGTAACATCCCAGGGCCTTGGTGAAGAGGTGATGATACACCGATGGAGGGGTGGTTACCTTAGCATGCGTCGAGAGCTCCAGGTGACATCAATCGCAGTGTTTAACATCTGCTAGGTAATGTTCTGGCAGATATTAGTTACTCTTGGCTGCTAGATTGAGTCCTGGAAGAGCCTGTTGACCAGCTCTTGTGTCATTATTTCAAATTGTTGCAGCAAAGTCTGCATAAATTTGATCACTGTTATGAAAAGCTGAAGCCATTAACAGTAAAGCAATACAATTCTACAATTCTAACAAATATCTTAGAGACTATAAGCTTCACTTAGATTAGCAATTGCTGCAACTTTTTGAAGTTAAAATTAATAAGGAAGAATTTAACACGGATTACAAACATATTATCAACACTGTGACAGTTAATCTTTTAATACAGATTTTATACATAAAAATAGAGAAATTTAAGTATCAAAAAGTTATTAAAGAAGTTTCAACGCTCAAGAAAATACATAAAAGATGATTGTATTTTTAAAAAGTTAACTTACATGCTTGGGCTAATAAAAGACTTACAAAAATTGTTAAAGAACATGGTATACCTTGGTTCCTCAAAATAAACATAATATAAAAATTTGCTAAATTTTTCTAGAAAAGGTTATAATTCCATATTGTAAAAAAATCTGGTATTTATCAATTCAGCTGTTTGGGTTGTGACAGAGTTTGTATTGGTAAAGTCAAATGTCATTTGGAAACCAGAATAAAGGAACATTTTAGAAATATTAAATATAAAGAGATTGATAAATCAGCTGTGGCAGATCGTTTTTAGTCATTTAATCATCAAATAAATCCAGAGGTTAAATTATTAAAACAAATGGACTCATAGGTTTAATGGTTTCGGAAAAGATATTTATTTTAAAAAATAAGGACTGCATAATGAATTTTGAAATACTGCTGACAGATTCTATTAATAAATTTGATTTGTTTTCAGTAGTTGGTAACACATAGAAATATTACTTGATTAGCATTTGTTACGACAGCAACAACTATAAACAAGAGTGGCACCGATGATGTGATAGAACTATTGAGAAACTTTGAATATATGGTTAGACCCTGAAAGGAAAGCATTTATGTAAATATTGTTTATTTTTCATGTTGGTAAGGATTTGCTGAGTACTGAAAATGTATTGCTATTTTATCAATTGTTACAAAAAACAGTTGTTTAAAAATGTCATAAATGTTAAGTTACATGGTAATTATTATTTATTTATGCCAACAAAATAATAATAATTACCATGTGAAGGTTATTTAATCCTGGGATATAAAGTACTTGCAATAGTAAGTCACCATTGGGGTAATTGTCTCTGATGTGAGACTGCCTTTGTGGTTTACCAGGAGAAATACGAACTGGCTTGAGAATTTAATGCCATTCTGGCAGTTTGTCACAATAGCTCAGTGATTAGAGCGTCCGCCCGGCAAGCGGAAGGTCTGTGGTTCAAATCCCAGTTGTGGCATTGAATTTTTAAGTTCCAGTTCTACCTCTTAAACTTATACCTGTTAAGTTACATGTTTAAATTTAATATGTATAAATATAAAAACCATATATATTTAATGTTAAAAGTGTAGAGAGGATAGGTAAAGATCGCTTCCCTAACATTTCAGGAACTATTTAGCGTAGGGGGATTTCAAAGTGTACTTCGCGGCAAAATGAGCGCATACGCACATGAATACAAAAGCATTATGTAAAGAGGCGCCAATTTTTAGTTATTAGCATCTCGGAGTCTGGAAAGTGAAGACATGTTTTTGTAACGCGCGTAGATGTGGATCTAAAATATCTAATAACGTGTAAAGACCATCAAGAAAGTATATACAGGTGCACCGAAAGTTAATTTAAGTGTAACGAGTGTAATATTCAAAGAAAAAGTGTAAATAAAAGTGATATAGCGAAGTTATATCCTGTGTTCGGTCATTTCACCCTGTACCACGACCTGAGATAGAAAAAGGAATCTCATAGCTCAACTCAAAGTAAAATTAATAAAAACTCAGCAGAAAATACATAAAATACTAAGATATGTGAAGCTATAATCTCTAAGATATTTGTTATATTTGTAGAATTGATCACTCTGTATTTCCAGCAGCATGCCAAGATTAATCTTGAAGGACATGTGGTCAGTCATGATTACTTTGCTTTGTTTTTCAATTTGAGTGAAATATTGATTCCAAATAAGTGGCTGGAACACAGTGTTGTTTGTGAAAATGTACTTTAACAACCAGTGGCATCTATTAAGAGCTGTCAAAGCTATCACTGAAGCCCATATCCGAAGTAAACTAGAAATTAAGACGTAATATTAACAATAATTACAATACTAGTCAATTTCCCTCATAAATAATTAGTGCGTAGGATTGAATATGTCTTGTTCTCTACCATTAAACAGAGGAGAGAGTAGGGCTTCGGATGCTTGCTTCTGCAGACTTCATTACGATACAGGCAAGGAGGGGTGAGGCAGAGGAGTGCAGGAATAAGCATGCCAGGGCTTTGGAATCCTGTGTTTCTTCCATACTCACATGAGTGTCTCCAAAATGTGCTGCATGAACACGACTGGCTTGGAACAAGAAAGTGTGTTTTTAATATTGTGTGATTATTACTGTCTTCAACATCTGTATTAGTGTTACTATTATTATTTATTTCACAGCGTACTGAGCACCAAGATGGTTGCTAATATTAATTCTTTGAAATGGACACACAATGTGTAACAAAACAATGAAACAGCCAAATACGAGGATAAATTAGTGATAGTAAAACAGGGAAGGCCCACTCCAGCTCTACCACACTTGCAGTATGAGCAGAAGGGTAAAAAATATGAATACTTGCAAAAGGCATTTTAATATAGATTGTGATAACCATGTGTGGCTGACTCATGCAAATTAAATAAACTTTATTGCTGGCCATGCTTGTTGTTTGCAACTGAGAAAATGCCCTGAAATATGACGGGTTTCACAAATTTAGCGTATTTAATCCCAGCTTTAGATAAACATAAGAGATCAACAATGCATATAAAATCTTTTACAGCTTTAATACTTTCAACACTCAACGAACAGACCATTCATTGAACTATCAGAAAACAATTGCGTTATGAAAAGGTTAAAGAAAATACAAATGTATTGAATAGATTGAGTGATGAAGTGATGCTTCTTGAATTTATTTAAATGTACTGTTCGTGAAGTTAACATTTAAACAGTGCCTTATTGTCTGGATCTGGTAAACCTAGTGATAGTCCAGGTCACAATCCCAGCAAACGTCACTGTTAACAACAGGAAAAAGCAACCTAAAACAGGTATACTTTACATCCAAGCTTGCTTGTCCCTCACTATGGCCCTGATTCACTCACAACCTACTCTTGTAGCTGCTTTTCAATTGGATAATGTTATGTTTACTACATATCAATTCTCACTGAAATACAATGTTAAACTAATGTGTTCTAGAAGTCTCTAAGCTACAGGAAGTATGACGGACCATACCACGTGTCCCCTCCGGGTTTGAAGGGCCAATGCCTGTGGTGGGGATGTAACGGTTGGTCTGTAGTACCTGTTGCTATACACCACGAGCAGTTGCAAGTGGCAGATGAAGATGATGGTGGCAGTGGTAGTGGTGGTGAGGATGATGATGATGAGGATGTCCCCTGCGTCGTGACTGCCTGTGACTCTGACGAGGACGACGCCTTCCGAGGAGACACCATGTGTTGCTAGTTGATCAGTACTTTGTCCTCTTTATGAACCAGCTGATGACGCTTAAGGTTGCCCTTTCGAGAGAATGCCATGTGACACTCGGGGCAGTGATAGGGCTTCTCCCCTGTGTGCAATCGGCTATGAGTCTTGAGATGTGCATCCTGCGTGAAAGCTTTGTTACAAACAGGACATACATATCGTTTCTCACCTGAATGTATCACTAAATGCCTGGATAATGAACTCATGTACCTGAACGACTGTCCACAATATGCACAAATGTATGGCTTAGCCGAGTCCTTGCCATTGTCACTGTGTGCAGAGGAAAACAGTCGAGGTTTGTACTTCTTGACACAGTCACATTCTACAGCTGTTACATTACCATCATGTTTCTTATAATGGTCATGGTTTTGAGAAGGTTCTGTTAGGTTATCAGATGAAGATTTGGAATGATGGGAGTTAGGTGACAGAGAGTGTTTATCTGACTGATGTGCAAGGCTGCCAACCACAACCAGCGGTGCTAGTAAGTGTGTGCCTGGCAAGTTCTCAGGGTGGTACCCACTGCTGCCACCAGCCATATCACCACTATTATGGGCGCTGTGGTCCATAGTAATGTTGTCTTCCTTCCGCATGATGAACGACTGCAGCACCAACATGAAATATCAACACAAAGTTGTTACATCTGACATATCAAGAAGCCACTTAAAATAAGCTGTGTTATCTTTAACTTTTGGAGAAGGCTGTGTCATGTTGCATGAACTTGCTGATCTTTGCTCATCTTATGCGCTTCTTCTCCAGAAGTTAAAGATACACATGAAGATACAGGCCATGGAAGTCCATGCATCCATTACAAAGTACAGAGTTCTTCATTTAAAACCTAATGGAGCACACAGTGTTTTGCCTCCCCTGCAACCTTACAGGATTCCCTCATTACCGGCTGACGTTGTGCACGTAGCTAGTCGGTACTGGGCCTTTGAAAATCCACATCACGTTCAAGAAATTCCTCATTACGATCACAGAGTTGGAGTTTGGTCTGTTAGTGCTAGACGCATAATCAGTCCAATATTGTACAAGCAGACTATAAATGCAGAGAGGTACCGAAACGACATTTTAATCCCATTTTATTGTGAACTGACAGAAGAAGAGAAATCATATGGTGGTTTCAACAAGATTCTGCTACTGCTCATACAGCAGAAGAGTCCATGAATAAAATTAGGGAAGTGTTTGAAGATAGTGATTAGTGCTGGTGTATGGCCCTTTCGCTCCCCCGATCTAACAGTGTGTGATTTTTATTTGTAGAATAACCTGAAAGACAAACTTTATTACACAAATCCTCATACACTAGAAGAACTAAAACAAAATATACTAAATGAAATCGGAAACATTACAGTGGCCCAACTTAATCAGAATGTATTCTACCGATATAATGCTTAACTGAGGGTGGACGACATTTCCAGCATCTTCTATAAGGTAAGAGTGTTATACATGCCTTAAGTGCGCAGTTTATGTAGGAGCAAAGGCAGCTGTGGCACACCCAATCATGCACAGGCGAATTGGGTGCACCCATTAGGTTTTAAATGAAGAACCCTGTGTGTTTCATACAGCAAAATGGAAGCTTATCTGAAACCACGAAAAAAATACATACAGAGGAAACTAATAGTTTCACAAAACTCCAGGAATGGGAACGAGAATGCATATCAATAACCATTTTGATAGCAAAGTGGAAAGACAATTTGGTGCATAGGGATGTAATTGAGCTATGATATTCTTTCACCTGCTTCCATTTTGACAACATAATGTATGTTAACCAACATCAAAATTCAATAGATTAAACATTTTTTTATGGATCGACTACTATATCCAATTCCTTGTTCTTTTCCTGGGTACCCTCCCCTTATGTAGACTTACACCCCCTAGAGCTTACAAGCCAGTACGTAGGGTCAGATGCCTGTCAGGGAGCACAGGAACCTATGGACTGGGCAGTGTGAAGACCTGGAAGCAGGTGGTCAGTATGAGAGCGAGGAAGAGGATGATTTGAAATGCAGGTGAAATCAAGGTGATGATGGAGCAGTTGGTGGAATGAGTGGCAGAGGAAACCGCAGAAAATCTGTCCAGATGCCGCTTTGTCCATGTAGGGTCCCTGGGATCGAACCCGGGCTGCCTAGGTGGTAGGCAAATGGTCTAACCACTTGGCCATGATGCTGCCCTCATATCCAATTCCTCTCATCATGATAAGCTTCACTTATTTATTAACAGTATACTTAAATTTATTGTTTTTTTTTTATAGTTCTTTAGTTAATTTCTATTGGCTTTTGCTATTCTTTGTAATGTTTGATATTGTTTCTTCTATGCAATAGTTTTGATTTTCCCAGCCTGCAACCAGTGAGAGCTCTAGCAGCTGTTTCATGTCATGGCTGCCTTGAAAAATTTCTAATATACACTGGACAGATATAATATGTAATGCCTGGGAACAAGAACGAGAAAGCTAAAATTTGACCAAGTCTTGTTTTCCATTCCAGAGACTCAAGAATATTCTATCACAGCTGATTTTGCAGTGACATCCACTTATCACAATCTGATACAACTTTCCAACTTAGTTTATTTCACACTAGCCATATGCAGACTCACTTCATAAAACAGAGATAAGATTAGAATACTTGACACAGGAAGGAAACTACAGTCCTTTATGTAAGAGATGTCATGTGCAGTGATGTAGTGTGATAACTTAGTGTATACAGTTTCAGTTCCCAGCTGTGAAAGGCAGATTGAACCAATGTTTTGTCCCAGTATTGGACTGGTGTCCACTCAGCACTAGGAGGAATTTGAGAAGCTATGGTAGGAAGCAATCTGTAGGTCATGGAAATCAACATGGGGGAAGTACTGGCTGCATGATCAAGCAACTCTGCCAAGCACATGTGGGCATGATGATTGGTCAGCCCAGGCCTATCATGCCATAGATTAAGTACATGCTCTATGGAAATATAGCAGAACCCTGCTAATTCAAATTAACTGGGGTGTGGTCTGTTCAGATTTGGAAATGTTTGCATTATCGAATGTATACAAATTCAGCTATAGGATTAACAGCTACAAGGTAACATAGCACAGCAATGTGAAGAGGTGACATGTTGCAATTACCATGCACAAAATAATGACAATGTATTCTTTAGATCTATGGACATAGTCGATCGCATGTGATAGTGGCAGTACATACATATTTCAGTTTGTTTCACTATTGTCAGTGGTCATTCCATAATAATTTATGCTGTTTGCTCATAAATTAATACAGAACAGGTGCATGTTTGTGTTATACCGCGGGGTGCGATGTCACCAAATGAAAACTTAGTTCCTTCACTTCAAAAGAAAAACTTGCTTAAGCAATTTGACAAGCAAGAAGTTGGCAGGTTTATTTCTTTACAACAGAAGATTACCAATTTTGCAAATTAACCCATTCGCATCATTTGACGACCAGGGCTCACATGCATCTTTTTGGCATATGAACCTAGACCTTTCTAAGGCATTTGATAGTGTATCAATAACAATTTTATTGGATAAATTAGAAAAATATGGAATAAGGGGCAAAATGCATGACTTAATAAAATCTTACTTAACAAATCGTAAACAATGTACAATGATAACAAGTAAACTCAATGGGTCAATTAAACATATAACATCAACATATGATACTGTAAGCTTTGGAGTGCAATAGGGATCAGTGCTGGGTCCTCTCTTATTTATTTTGTATATAAATGACATACCTAACTTTGAAAATTGCAAAAATATATCTTACGCTGATGATACCACATTTCTGTATTGGATATCATTAGTGTCTTGGAAAATTTGATGATGGATTCATTAAAAGTTATACTAAAATACTTAGAAGATAACAACTTAAATATGAATATAGGCAAGACAAAACTAATGCATTTTCAATATCATAGTTCAAATTTGAATAATTCTGTAAATGTAAATAATACAATATGCAACAGATTAAACTTTTAGGACTACCGTTAGAAATGTGTGATTTGACCTTCACATTGACATTATCTGCAGTAGGGTAAGGTCAGGATTATATCTATTAAGGAGACTATCCAAATATCTGGATGCTTCAGCATTAACAATTTTACATTTTTGTGTGATACATCATTATTTTCAATATGGAATTGAGGTTTGGTAAAGTACGAGTAAACAGAATTTAAATAGGTTGTTAATCTTGCAAAAGAATTGTATAAGAACTATCTGTAAGCTAAGTAATAGGACTTCATTTCATAGTGCTTTTAAAGAGAACAACCTGTTTACTGTAATTTCTCTATATGTATATAAAGCAATATTATATATTCTAAATAAAACTGTACATATTACCAATTGTAATAATCAATATTATAGTTATAATACACGTAGAAATAATAATATACATAGGATTAATATACTTATTTATAATTATACAATTGCCACAATTGAATTAATAGGATTAATGACTTCATTGTCAGAAATCCAGCATTAGCTAACAACAACAATTGCCACAAACTATGTTGTTTTCTAGTGCCTTGCATCTGGCAATGAAGCCATTAGCATTCGTGCTTTCCAATACTTTTGAACTGTAGTTTCTTCTGATCTTAATGCTTCACAGGTCTTCAAGTGTTCTTCATTCATTTCTGCTGGATCGTTACACAGGACACATTGGTGAGGCTGAGATACCTATTCTGTAGAGATGACTTGCCAAGCAGTCATGATTTGTCAATAGTCGGAAGGCTGCAACAGCTGTTTTCCTTGGTCTCTGGGGGATTATATCTGGGTTGGAAAGTAGTGTAATCCATTTTTTATCTTTGGCATTTGTTTCTATTTCTTGTAGGTATGAATGACAAACATTTTTAATGATCAAGCGTTTTATTGAGGAATATGAGAAATTGAATTTAGACTTTTGTTTTACTGTTGTGCCTTTCTTTGCAAGTGAGTCTGCAGCTTCGTTCCCCATGACTCCACAGTGTGCTGGAATCCATTGGAGATGAACAGTCTTATTAACGGCTTTCATGTAACTGTTTTCTTAACGGGCACCAGTTTTACAATGTGACAGTTACATCACCCGACTTAAACCCCCATTTTGCAAGGGGGACCACACCTATCGTTGGTCAACGGGTCCATCGGACCTAGCCGGGAGGACTAAATAGATGATATTTAGATCCACCGACCTTCCCCTCATGTGCCTCTGAGGGACTCTGTTGTGCTGTGATATTGCCACAAACTATAAAAGCCAAGCAAGAAGTAAATTTTAAAGAAACGTTTATACGATATAGGTGAATTATAATTATTAGTAGTGTCAACATAAAATGTAACTTATCTTCGTAGAATTGTATTTTAACTATGCTCAAAACATTGTATAATGTCTATGGGCAAAAATATGACGAACTCAGCTCACTATGCTGCATTGCTCCATATAATTCCACATAGTTCAGGTTCCTTCTCATAGATGTCATTTGTATATGTCTGGAATGAAATGCTAACACGTGGTGTTTGTAATTCTGGTCAGTATGATGTACGTAATCACTTGTGTTTCAATCAAGGAAAATCAATTTTATCTTAACACTGTTTTACTTGCCTCAGTAGTCGTCATGGCAACAAAAAAAAATTCACGCCAATGACGAGAAGGGTTTGAGAAAACTGATACAGGTGTATTAGAGAGTGAAAGTGGGGATTTTTCTGAATATGAAGCAGAATCTGAAGAAGATTCTGGTGACAGTGATAATGATTCTAGTGCAGAGAGCAGCAAAGGACATAATTATGAAGCCAATGATGACATGCCAGGCCCTTTGAAACGCATTTGCATTACAATGCAGAAAAACCAGTGTTACTGGCATTGTACTAAAATTGACAATCACCTCATTCTCTACCCTTTTACTGCAAATAGTGGTATTTGTAAATACTTACTGAATAAGCATGCGTCACAAATGCTGTCTGCATTTTAAATTTTTTTCAGAATACATGGAACCTTTGTTTGACAAAATATGTCACGATACGAATGCTTATGCAACGAGATAGTTGAACAATCCCGACAGAAAGTGTTGAAAGACGAAAAATGAAATCAGTGCCTATATTGCTTTAGTTCTTTTGATGTATCAAGTGCAAAAACCGTTATTCAATTGTACTGCAGCAAAACCCAATGCCCTAACAACCCAATTTTTTGTGGAACACTCAATAGGGAGACATTCAAACTGATTTCCCATTTCTTTCACACACAGTATCAGTATTAGTACAACAGTAATGGCAAGATTATGCTTTTAATACTGTGCACCCAAATTTTCAACAAAAAATGTTTTCTAGTGCCTTGCATCTGGCCATGAAGCCATTAGCATTCGTGCTTTCCAATACCTTTGAACTGTAGTTTCTTCTGATCTTAATGCTTCACAGGTCTTCAAGTGGTCTTCGTTCATTTCTGCTGGATCGTTACACAGGACACATATTGGTGAGGCTGAGATACCTATTCTGTAGAGATGACTTGCTAAGCAGCCGTGATTTGTCAATAGTCAGAAGGCTGCAACAGCTGTTTTCCTTGGTCTCTGGGGGATTATATCTGGGTTGGAAAGCATTAAGGCGTTATCATCCTCACAGCTAGGGGATTTAAATTTGATTTCTTGGTTAGTTGCCAAGGCATTTAAATATGACATGATTGGGTTAAGTGAAAATTACTGCTTCGTAAATATATGATAGCTACTGATATGGTACCTCAGTAATTATGACTAAATACATTATGTACAGGCACACTGCCTATAGCAAAGTTCAGCAAATCATTTTAGCATAATAAACATTTCACCCTGATGTGTGTAGTTTCAATAATGAATTTATTAGTTCTATGGTAAAACTGCTTTCTCTACAATACAAATAAGCTTTTTTATTGTTTTTTTAAATTATGGATTTTGTGTTTGGATTACCTAGAAGTTCGGATTTGCAGAGTTCTACCGTAGCTATGTAACTAAGGCCATCTCTCCAATGTACGTGAATCATTGATATAAAAGAAACTAATTTGGTAATTTGAGCAGGTGTTTGCAACATTTACATCATTTACTTATGGTTTATGGAAGACAAGAGCTAATTGCTGGTGTTCTACTGCATCTGGATGAACTTTTACATTAGGATGTCGCTGGGCAGAATTTCAAAATTGAAGACTTGCTCTTTGTTTTCCCAAATTTGAACATCTTCTCACTCTGACAAGTTTATTCTGCCTGCAATGCTTTCGGCGAGTTTTGAATTTCTGTTGATCTGCATCTGTTTCTAAAAGAGCCAGGCTAATACCAAGTTTTCTTCTTATTTGACAATTATGTTCCTGACTGCAAGAAAGTGATGCAAAAACTGACTCAAATTACCAATCACTGTACTGGTGAAAGTGATGTTTAATGAACCACCTGAGGGAAGGCAGGATGTCCTTGTTGACAGTACTTCTGTAATGCTACGTCTGAACGTTCCATCTGCAACTTGAAATTGTAGCAAATATTCACCAAGCTCTCACATTGGTTGCATACCAGCGTAGGTAGTCCATCCCCAGGATGTATCTGCAAATACAAGACATAACTTGCATATGAAAACAACTGAGAATGCTTCTATTTCCCTGTCAAACAATACTTTGTCGTCTACACATGCATTTGTTAAATACGGAAAGCATTATGCTCATCCTCCCTTATAAACATGAGAGAGAGAGATCCAGGTGATGATCACCTCTACAAATGAGGAGTGAAGGGCAGGAGTAATAAAAAAAAACTGAGGTGTTGCACTCACATGACTTTCTCTACTCTTGTACTAACCATTCTTACAAACTCTTATTCCTATATCTTCTTCGTGTTAGTTGAGACAAACATTTGCAGAAATTATCTTATTGCTTATTTCCTTGTAGATGCAAGGGGAATATGGGAATACAGTAGGCTTTGAGTGAGTCAAATCTTTTAAAGCTTTGAGATTCCATTCTCTTTGCACAGCTAAGGTATAAAAACTGAATAACCATCTTCCATTTGACAAAAGTTTAAGTATTCCAAAACTCGCACAAATAACAAGGAATATCTCTGAAATGGTTCGATCCACAAACAACTTTATCAGGACATAAATTGTATGCTATAGCAAAATAAACATTTTTTGTATAGTAAGATTTGGTCTATCTCTTATGGTTTACCAGTTGTACAAAAGTCATCCAGAGTAAACAGGACTACATGCGCTATAGCCAGAAAACTCAAAATATACATTTCATTTGTCATAAAAATATCTTAAACATGGGGCATTTTAATGAAAGTCGTTAGCCATTTTTGAGAAAATCAAATTTTTTGAAAAATTTTCCATGTAAATGGTAGTTTTGGGGTGGAGGAATTTTCTTCAAAATCTTTGTGTTGCATCCTTGAAAGATATTAAACCTAAATATCAACTTTGGTTTTTAATAAACTTTTCGTTTTTGAGTTATGCTGTCCACAGACTGACAGACACAGACAGCCACACAGGGATCTTTTTCTAAAGATGCTTTTCTTGGATTTAGGTGGTCTCAAAACATATATTTCTGGTTAACTCTACATCAAAGTTTTGAGTGCAATACAATACTTCCTCTACTTACTATATGTAGCAGAGAGAGTGTAAAAAAGGTGTAACAGTTCATTTGTTATTTTAGTATCTCTATTTGTTCCAATACATTAGAGCTCTCTTGTTTCTTGGGGTAACTATGTTCAGTTATAACAATGAAGAAGAAAATTCTCTCATCTAGAAGTATATGATTTTTGTAAAGACAAAATTTGTATTGAGGGACTTTAAGGAGTGCTAACATAAAGTGGAAATTTAATATTGATGTAAAAGTTGGCATATTTATTATAATTTTGTTTCTATAATTAAAACAAAACTTATTTTTCATTTTGGAGTTCTTATTTGCTCAGAAAGCCCACTTTTTGCAAACTAGTAGGCCCTGAAGATAGCACAACATCATTTAAAACTGCTCCAAAGGACACAGTGTAACATGAAAAGTACCAAGAGGTAGAACTGGAACTTAAAAATTCAATGCCACAACTGGGATTTGAACCACAGACCTTCCGCTTGAATTTTTAAGTTCCAGTTCTACCTCTTAAACTTTGCCCACACACGGCTTGTGTGTTTAAAAACACCAACAGTAAGTTTGTTGGCATAAATAAATAATAATGAAAAGTACCGTTTATAAATTAACAGCTTATTTTATTACATAGCTTTATTATACATTATGGAATCAGAGATCATGTTGGAGGACACATTACAGTGCATCTGGAACGTTGGATGAGCAATGTCGACTACACAAAAAACATCCTGCTTTGTAGTTTAGGACCATCAATCTCCTGACTGTGCTTTGTGCCTTAGGGGCCTCAGCCGGAGCTATGTTTTGTGGCAGGTCCTAAATCAATCATAATTTGCATAAAGATTGCAGTGTTTGTTAATCAGATGCAGTTGTGAATTGTATAAACAATGAGAGGGAGCAAGTGCCACCTACGGCAAAAGCTGATGGTAAGAGATGGACTGGGTAAGGAAGAATGTCAGAGAAATTAGAAAGTTTTAAAAGCAGAAAATGCTCAGAGATATAACTACTATTTGCACACTATGTCTTGAGCTTTCACATGGCAGCAGGAACTTTTATGCATTTTACACAATCGTACTCTACATTATATCATAGGAAGCTATGAGTTGTATTTTCTATAATTGTTGTCTCCAGCTTAGTCAATGGCTGAAACACAAGGCTAAGCATGTGGTACCTTCTTTTACCATTTACAGAAGTTTGCAGTGTTGTTACCAGATCTATTTCAGGCATTTAGTACTTAAAACTACTGTTTGAGTTGGTTAAAAACAAAAGTAAACTGGTATGATAACACCAGAGAACAGTAACAAAGGTAATGTGATACAGTGTAATGAAGAAGTTGTAATAGTGGGGTATAGACCACGATGTTCAGTTGTTACCTTGGGAAAGCATGACCTTCTTGACTCAGACTGTTCATAGAACTAGATTCCAGAACTCAAGATAAAGTATGTGAATAGTACACTAATTCTGAACAAGGATAAATCTATATTTACGAAATTCACACACCAAATCTTGACATTTCACCAATTCCAAAAGATCTTCAACTAGTTTAACATACTCCTTGCACCGCATAATAAATATAACTTAAAATAACAGAGTGACATCAGAACTCAAACAGAATACCGTCAGAAAAGAAGCCAGACATGTATAAAATAGATTGTTCAGATTACAACAGAACATGCACGGAAAAATCAAGACTAAAAGAACATTCAGAAATATCAGATACAAACAGTTAAAGGAACCCAAGCTATTCACTTCTGAGAAGAAAATCACAATATAGAAAAACGTAAAACTGCTAAAATCAATCAGTCATGTAGGATGGGACTTATTGGAAAGAACATATTCAACGTTTTGAACACTGAATTATGAACAGACATTAGTTTAATCTCTAAATTCACCAACCTACACCCGAAGACCCTACAGTTACCTAGGGAAGAAGATCAGGGAATCACCATTAGTCAACCAGCAGTTGAAAATGAGGAAAATATCTTCTCAAAACACATCCTGCCAATAAGGATGTTTAGTGTCAATTCATTTAGCATCATTTAACCAAATTTGGTATTTAACTGACTTTCTGTTTTTAAGTTTCTCTGTTCTTTCTCTCACACACGTGCACACACACAAATACACACTCACTCTCTAACTGGACCTTTTTCTAAAAATGCCATTTTGGATTCATGAAATCTCGGCATCACATTGTTGGGTGGTGACCATGGCGATATAAGTATAACATAAGAAATACAGGAAATGTTATTTCATCTCTTACGCTGCCCTGTCACAGCATGGATATGTTCCACAAGAGGTGTGAGGAAAGTCGATGGACTTCAAAACCCCCCCTGGCCTGTTAACCAATGATAGGTGTGGCCTTCCACACATAATGCAGGTTTATGTGAGTGGATGATATATTCACCATTACAAGTAACAAATCAGTGTCCACTTAAAAAATGGTCATATTTATGCTAACTGGAGATCTACAAATATTGGAGAGCAAGAGTGCTAAGGACTTCATTGCCAAAGTCCAACATTTGATAACAATTTTTGGGCATAATGCAATACTGCTTCTAATTATTATAGGTAAGTAGTAGAAACAATAAAAAAGAATATATTCAAGATGTTCTTGCACTTTGAGCCAGGTGAAGTGATGAAGAGCCATCGACGTCCATCATCCTGATGATGGGAGAAATGCACACTCCCAAAACATTGATGGCTGTTCATCACTACACCTGGCTCGAAGCCCAAGAACATCTTGAATATGTTCGTCACCAGGAAAGCTTCAAATCATACTTTAATACAAAAGAAATTACTTTTTAATGAAGCCATAATTTACAAGCTACTTAGATACACAAATTTTTAGTGGTAGAGAAAGTTGTGACTGTAAAACACCAAGTATTGTGGCAACTATGTTGAAGCCATGAAGAGTTCAAATTCTATTAATCCAGTTTTATTCTGATATACTCCTGTACCCATCCCAATTATTTCTGCACAAGCTGTCACTACACTTGCAGCAGAAAAAGAGAGTAATGCACCATTCTTACTCATGCAACAGTTTACCAGTATTTGAGGTACCTACTGATGATTAAATGCAAACAGCAATTATAATCTTAAGTATAATTACAGAGTTTAACAGTTGCCATTTCTGTGTTTGATAATTCAGCAATAGAGGTTATATTTTGTTTGTTAATTATTCAATAACACTGAATAATCTTTATAGCTTTCATGACATCCTGCTGTTTTACTGTAACATGTTATTTTCTTTATAATGTTTGTTTTCTGAAATTAATAGGTTCTAATAAAGCTTTTAGGAGAACAGTGCACACCTTTCAGTTTGAGTGACAATCAGGATACTGTTTACCTTTACTACTGGGGATATCCTTTTGATTTTCATTAGGAGACTTCCACCTTCCTTCAGTGTTGTAGAGGGTGATTTTATCTCTTCTAAACAAAGCCGGCATATTTCTGGAAAACTGCCTGCCATGTTGACAGGCACCTTCCTGCAATGGTACGTTTACATTTGACTCACAACATGCGCTAAATCAAACAGGAAAATAATATTAAGAAAGTGTGAGTTTGTTTTTCTCCTTGTTTCTCACTAATAACCCAGAAAGACATGTTTCGGCTGCATAATCGCCCTTTTTTAAATCTTTCATGCTACATTTCTAATAAAATGTCTCTGCAAAATTTGCAATACTTCGAATGACAATATAACCTCACTTACGTAAAGATTGTTACCTGTCAGAAAATTCCTGTCGTGCAACCGAAACGGATCTACTTTTGTTAACCATTCATTTGCTTGTGGTCGCCAATGTTATAGTAGCTTCATGTCGTTCTGATGGAAACTAACCCTGCACTTAATCCATACATTCCATTCAATCTTAACCATTCAAAAGCTTCAAGAGTATCGGAATATAAACAAAGTGTGCAGTGCGGTTTCTTTTTTTCCTTAGAGGCATGGAGTTCGCCATAGCCACAAAGAATAATTACCGCATTGTAGACCGTTGTTCTTGTTTATTCTAAATTTTTGGTCACTCTTGAAATATGGATTAGCAATTGGGAAATAAATTGTCAAGGATCCCCGTTAATATCACCTTACCGTGTGCATGGGAGTGTTCCATTCGTTGCTACTCGCAGAAAATCACAATCGCTGGCTTGATTCGGTCCGGGTCTGTGGTTCGGGCGAATACACTCACGCAAGGTAACTAGAGAAAACACTCACGTTAGTTAGACTCCTAAACACGATGCGGTTCTAATAATGTTGGCTTCAGTTATAGCCCATTATCGTAAAAATAAAAACAAACAACTGAAAAGCTCACAAGAATTCGTCTCAAAAGATTTAAAATTATAGACAATGAGTTCATTATATGCTTCAACAAGATATTATGAGCAGTGGATTAACGATCTAATTTATGAAAAACGGTACACTCCCTCAGAGACACAATGAGTCTTGCTGTATCAGACAAGAATGCAAAATATTATGAAAAATCTGATGTGTTGCAATCACATGACTTTCTCTGCTTGTACTAACCATTCTTACAAACTCTTATTCCTATATCTTCTTCGTGTTAGTTGAGAAACATTTGTACAAATTATCTTATTGCATATGCAGATTTTCTTGTAGGTACAAGGGGAATATGAGAATACAGTAGGCTTGGAGCGATAGTCAAATCTTTTAAAGCTTTGAAATCCTGTTCTCTTTGCACGCTTAACATAAAAAATGAACAACGACGTTCCATTTCACTAAAGTTTCAAGTTTTCTGAAACTGACACAAATAACAAGAAATATCTCCGAAATAGTTCACTGTACAAAAAGACTTATTCAGACATAAATTGTATTAGCGAGATCTACATTTTTTGTACAGTAAGATTTTGCCTATCCATGGGTGTCGCGAAACGGGGGCAAGGGGGAGCCGCGCCCCCCCCCCCTCCCTTGGAAGTTGGTAAACTTAATGTGCAGCCAGTTACTGACTATTAAAATATTATTTTAATTTTGATATAAAGAACAATATTTATTTAGTACAAATTAATACGGTTATCTGCAGCAAATACTATAAATTTTGACAGTAAAATAATGATTTAATGTTATATGATTGCAAATTTCCAACATGTGGCCCCCCCCCCCCTGGAAAAAAGTCTGCCGACACTCATGTGTCTATCTTTTACGAGTTATTCAAAATATACATTTCATTTGTCATACAAATATCTTAAACATATGGCATTTTAATCAAAATCGTTAGCCATTTTCAAGAAAGTCAAAATTTTCCATGTAAAGGGTAGTTTAGTGTGAGGCTATTTTCTTCAAAATGTTGCATTTACATGGCTTTCTTTATTTATTCTTTTATAAATTATTCTTACAAAACTTTATTCATCTATTTCTTTTAATCAAAATAAAATTTCATTAGGTACACATTTGTTTTCGGTACAAAGATACAGAGCAGTAGTGAGATTTTTAAAAAGCAGGTTGCTATGTGATGTCTTTGAAATGCTATGCTCCTTACATGACCAAAAGAAAAAAAAAATAATAGCAACTTACCAGTTGCATAAGTATTAAAGAATAAAAAGCTTTATGGAATCAATGTTTTTTATTTTATCTTTCATTACATAAGAGAAAACTGTAAAGTTTCATGGATTTAAGATAAAAACTGGCATAATAATTTTTCTATGCAGCAAAGGATTTATATACTGCTTCCTTTAATGTTACCATTGTTTTATAGCTGATAATTTATAACTTTTTTCTCTCTATCTTTCTTCGAGTAAAAGATAGATTCTTAACCAAAATCTTGAAAGATTTATTTTATTACTAGGCTTCAAACCTTTATACAGCTATTGCGAAATGAGGCGATCACAAGTTACCTGACACATGGGTAGACTGTGACATCACTGCATGAGTACAGTGACATACAGACAGACAGCACAAAACACACACTGCCTCCTACAGTGTATGTGTCTGTCTCTCAAATGTGTTCACTAGTAACACACACGCACACACACACACACAGTAAAATGCCTCCTGCTGCAGCAGCATGAAAATCTAAAAATTCACATATTGCTGAACTTATACAAGAATTTGGGAGTGAAAATTTTATTGCAATTGGTGACAGACAGCATTGAATGTAAGTTATGCAGCAACATTATCTACAATGTTTGTGTGTTTCGACTGTACCTGTCCTCCTCCTCCCCCTTTATGCAGTGATCATGTGATAGACTGACACTTGCAATAGTCAGTCCAAACTCTGCAACTTTTCATTCTCTGTATGAAGGTTCGTTCTTCCCTATTTATTACTTTATAATAAAACATACAATCAATTCTTCATATTTGTTTACAATGAATTTGTTATTACCAAAAGGCATTAAAAGTTTTGCAATAGAGAAGAATATATGTACATGGGTATCTTTTTTATATAAGAAACTTATTTTTGTTTCACTATTTTTACAGATCCAATAACAACACTGAAATAACATACTATGTTGAATAACTTACATGAATAATAAATAAATTATATTACAATGGTTATTCCTTAGCAGATAATTGCATTTCTGCACCACCATTACAACTGATGGAATTTCATGACAAGAATGTTGCATATTACTGCTGCTGCCACCAGGAACTGATATTTTTATTACCCCTTGTAACATATATCTGCTTATTTTTTACATTTATTATTAGTACTACTGCACATTCATTTAATTATATGAAGATATTCTGTACAGTATTTTTCACACTCTGTGTTGGTTTATTTCTCAGTAAAATGGCAGCCTATTGTTGTCATAAAATTGAATTAGAGGACAGACAGAACAACATCCAAAACAGCTAGGAGGAGGGGGAAAAAACCTGTTATCCATACATCTGTCTGTCAGTGCCTACCTATAGAACACTCTTGTAACATAATGTACTATTATACAAGCGTCGTCACTAATTTAATTTCCAGATGCATGTGAGGTGCAGCAGCTATATGCTCGATAAGCAATAAAAAGAGTATTTTCCTGTTAGTAAATGTTCAAAATTAGTGCAATGCTGCTGGTTGGTCGGATGACCAGCGCTGAGGAGAAAGCAGTGTGACAACGGGCTTGAAGATTTTTGTTTTTATTAAAGTTCTTCTGTGGTGACACAATTTATTTGAACAGGGGTGGTGTGGTGTCCAGTACTGCCGAATCAAACCGTATGATTGTGGGTACATATTAAGATGGATGATTGGCTTGGGCAGGTCAAGTATCATGGCGGATGCCCTGACACTGAAAGGTCTGGCTGTGAAGCTTGAGAAAGGTCCTTGTGACATCATCCCTCTGCATAAGGAGGCATGGAAACAGCATAAGTGTTAGTCAATGTGTCAGCTGTGTGTGTGCATCATTAGAAGATTTTACAAGCATTGAGTGATTGTATTATCTAGTTAGTGTATGAGAGACAGAGAAAGTGAAGCAAGACACTGAAAAGACTGAGTCAAGAAGTAAAAATTGTAAGTTGTGATAGTGCGAAAGACTGTGGATCGTGTTAATGTCAAGATCAAAACTGTGTATTTGTAATAAAATTTTAGAAGTCAATAAGTAAAAGAAAAATAATTAGACTGATTTTGTAATTTTGTCAGAATATGCTCTTTTAACAAAGACTCTTTGGATGTATCAGTTTTTTTATTATGTTGGTTATTTAAAACTTTTCACTCCTAACTCTCACATATCCAAAAGTTAAATTAGTGACGTTATATGTAAGGAAGACTTAGATACAGAGAATAAGTGAGCTTTCAAGTTATCATTTCTTGGAAGAACATATTCTGTTCAAGTGTAACATACTAACTAGATAATTAGTAAACAGGATCAAATAATGTTGACTCATGACAATAAGGTCCATTTACTCACTATTGGAGGTTTTCTCAATGATGCTCTACTATTATAATTATTGTGATAGATAGCGAAGTCAGGAAGGTTATTTCTCAAGGGCTCTGTTCCACAAAGGCATGGTGCTGAAAATTACAAATCAATTTTTAGTAACTGGTGCAAACACTAGTGTTTCTGTTTCATAAAAGATTTTTTTTTTTAAATTAATGTTTTACTGATCTACATTTAACCGTTTCACTGCGTTGGCCATTGCATAGATGGCGGGGCATTTAAACCCCTCTGTGCATTGGCCGGAATGTAGATGGCAGGAGCTACTCGCTAAAATCAAACCTTATTAGACACTGAAGCGAAGCTCTGTACACACTTTGAGTTGAAAAAACATGTTCTGCCACCTATTGGGATTATGAAGAAGCAATTTCAAAGAGCTCTCTGGATTATAGTGATATCTACAGCTTAAAATACAAAGGCTTGCACATGCATTTTACATCACAGAGAGCGGCAGCTGGCATGGTCACGTGAATGTGGGGATTCATGGCTGTGCAAAACATGGCTGGGTCTAGCAAACAGGTGCATGTTATATGCGACAGACAGTGAGAAGTGATGAAAGTGATGATCCACCGCCACAATACATGCCATGCACACACAAAGGGAAGTGCAGTCAGTCCTATGTTTCAATGACTGAAGGACAACTTTACTCCACAAAATCATGGTTTTAATAACCATAATTCAGGTATTTCGCTGAATTTGTATGAAAATGCCACAGTTTTTGATGTTTTTAAATTATTTTTTTCTTTCCAAATTATGCAGATCATTGCTAAGGAGTGAGTTGTGTTTAAGGGTCCATCGACAACTAGGTCATTAGGGTCTTGTTGCTAAAGAAACCAATAGATATTATCATTTTTTTGTGAGAAATAGTTCTAAAAAATAGCTCAAAGAATTTTTCTACTATTTGTTCAATTTTGTTCTTATTCTATAGGTATAAAACAAATATTAACATTCAAAATAAATTTAGAACTGTGATTTTTGAATAATTCAGATTATAACTACTCTAATTTTCACTATGACATTTCTATTTTTAGTAGTATCAGTACTCAGAGTTATTTATTAGTGATTGACAAATATGCAGATTTGAAATAAATTTAGTAAAATGAACTTTAGATAACCCTATTATAATTACTCTCATTTTCATGTGACACTTCTATGCAGTAGTGCTTAAAGTTAATAGTGATTGATAATGTTATCTATTACAATAATTACCTATGTCTAAATTAATGGCACACTCTGTGCACAACCCTGTACAATTACTTCCAAGACTATTTCTAACAGTTTCATATTTTTGAACCTACAGTTTAAGACAATTATACACATAATGCTCTATTTTGTATTCAGTATACCTAAACACACACTTAAAGCTCACCCTTGTAATTAACTCCTTTGGCCTAGTATATGAGCTACTTGACAGAAAGAGGCACTGTGAATAAGTCACTTGAAGTTTCTGATTTGCTTAAGGCTTGTTATCATTTCACTTTTGAAACAATCAATATACTAAAGTTAAATCTCTAGCTTAATATATGATATGTTGGGCCTATGATCTTATTGCTTCCATTATCATATGTGGACAAACATGTTAGATACCAAACCTGGTTGTGAGCCAAGACTCTCAGAGAAAAGTAACCTGCATTGTGACAAGTAAGTATACTTCTGAAGTGGTACGGAAACTGTTTTCTAAAGCATCTAGCTGTATGTATGTATAAGTGTTCTTGGTGTAGACAACTGCTATATTCTTGACCTCTGATCAAAATAATGGCTACTTCTATTTCTATCACTTTCTTCACAAGTATAAAATTGTATAACACTGCTGCTGAGTTTTCCAAGTTCCACTTTAACTGCTATATTCTTTTGAAACTTTCATTACGCTGTCAAAGAGAACTGTAACAAATTTAATATTAATTGTATAGTTACTATTCGAATCATTAAGATATTTGACACTTATGAGATTTATTATGACATTTGTTTGACATCCATACAGGAATCAGATATACAGATAAAACACTGGCAACTCTTTAAACGATTCATTAGACCATGATAAGACTTTTATACAGAGATATTTTTGGAAATAAATCTTGTATACTTTCTTTTTTAAGTTATTGTATTTTTTATTGTATTTTATGAATACAAGAAAACCTTCTTTTTGTTAAATTTGTTTTAGGAACTCAGTATGTCATAAGAACATTTTACAATAAAAATGTTAAATAGCATTTTGCACCTAGTAATGACATGAAGGACATGGAAGTTGAAGTTATTTTCAATTTACAGATGATGTTGGATGCTCGTACCAATGGCAGGCACACCCAATCAAATATGCTGCTCAAAATAATTAGAGCAACAAAATTTTGTTCCAGTGTATTTTGTAGTGGTATTTATTGTGATTATATGATAATTATTTTCTTTAACAACTAACCTTTATTTAACAATAACAGAAATCGTGTTAGCTTCATGACAAACTTGGCTACTGCAAGCAGAAATTAAACAGAGTGTAAAAAACAATAATGGACAATCCTTCCAATGAGTCAAAACAACAAAAGTCACTTCCCTTTTTATGTAAATTTAAAGGATGAAATAAAAGGATAAGTCTTGTATGGCCCCCATGGGCATGTACTATTGCTACGCATGCTTCTGGTTAACCTTCACATGTCTTTATGGGGACTGAGGTCTACACTCACAGCACGCCAGTTCATTGTCCGTATCTGAAGATTCTGTGAGGTGGCCATAGTAGCATCAGCTGTACAGATTCTAGCATTGTCTTGCTGCAATACAAACTCGGCCTGCATCTCAATTGCAACAGGCATTACATGATCCAGTACAATCTCAGCAATATACCTGGCAGCATTTTGTCACTCTGACAACCACATGATCAGTTTAACAATCGATACAGATGCCACAGCACACCATGACTGACCTAGCACCCAATTTGTCAGTTTCTTGGATTGTAGCTTCATCATGCTCAGCATGACGACAATACACACACAGAAGTCCATCACACTGTGTTAAACGGAAGCAAAATTCATCTGTGAACAATACATTGCATCAGTGACGAAGCTGCCAGTTCCTATGTTACTAAGGAAACCTCAATTGATCTACCTTGTGATGACGTTCCAATCGAGGGACCTTACAAGGTCTTCATGGTCTTAATCCCATCTCTCGAAACCTGTTTCACATTGATCTCTGACAATAACACCAATGCCACCCTCAGGTTACTTAGGTCTCTAGCAGTGGCAATGTGTCACTGTAGAGCACAAGTGACCACTCTCAGTCATGTCTGATGTTTTATGTTTTGGCCCCTGGCCTGGTATAGGTGCCAGTTTCAATAAATCTTTCCCAGGCCCTTCGAACAACAGATGAAGTCACAATGGTCTCTCTAACCAGCCACTGTGTGAATTATCCAACCTTCCTATATCAATGTGAACAACTTCAGCCTCGGCTAGGTAGGTACCTCATTTTAAACTGACTGACTAAATGTAAAAAGTTGTAGAAAGATACAATACTCCATGTCAGCAGCAGGCTATGGCTTTAAAAGTTGTCAAGGTGGATTGCACATCTTAATTAAATATATCTGAACAATAATATGTAGCAGTGGCAAACTTCATTACAAATGGAAAAACACTATGCTCTAACAAAATCTTGAATCTCTAATTATTTTGAGCAGTGTATTCAGTTGATACAATAAAAAATGAAGCTAGAGTGCCAAATAAAACTTTCAAAATGGTAATCAGCAATAAAAACTGCATCCATTGCACTATGTGTCATTTGTTTTCTTGAGCGGCCGATTTTGTAAACAATTACCGATTATTCTTACAAAATTCTTTCTAAGTCACCTGAATCAGACAAACACAATGATAAGGGATGTGATTTTCTTTAAGATCTATTAAGAAAACAATAATTATAATTACTGTGCACATGTAATGCATTGTTATGAATTAATGCAAATGTATGAGACACTCAGAGTAGGAATGAAATAAAGTGAATGTGTTTCCATTTTTTTGAAACAAATATGAACATTCTTTACTACTTGGGGTCAATTCCATCATCCACTGTGAACTGTGATGTAACACATACCAACATGACACTACAAAGCATGTACATGACACATGGCATGATGATAACGTGACAAATTCTAATGAAAATGTAATTTCTATTTTGGCTTTGTAAAGAAAACTTTTAATCTCTCTAATATTCTGTAAATCTGCAAGATATGTTGGTAAAGTGCTTAACTTCCTGGAGGAGGATGAAACACACAGATATGCACTGACCTTGATGGTAATGTTTGACATTTCTGTATCTCATTCCTCTCAATACAAACCTGTCAAGTTTGAAGCTTATTTCTTTCTGTATACTATTTATAAAGTATGTATTATAAATGTGAGATGATTGTGGTTTCCTTCTTTTTCTCTACCTGATTACCCTTCCCTTATGTAGGACTTACAAGACAGTGGCTAGGATCAGACGCCTGATGGGGAGCACAGGAACCTATGTACCAGACAGAGTGAAGACCTGGAAGAGGGTGGTGAGCCAAGCACTAGAAATGAAAGTGAGGAAGAGGATGATATAAAATGCAGGCAAAATCAATGAGGGGAAAGGTAATAATGGAGCAATTGGTGGAATGTGTGGCGGGGAAACTGGAGAACACCTACCCTGACGTTGCTTCATTCACCACAAATACCACACATGGTTCCCTGGGATTGAACCCAGGCCACCTAGGTGGTAAGCGAATGGTGTAACCGCTTGGCCACTGAGCCGCATTGTGGTTTTCAGTATGAACAATTTGGGGAGAAAAGAAATAAGTGTTTTTGTATTCAGAGAGACAGAGTATACATTATATCCATTTTTTTTAAAACAAATATGAACATTCTTTACTACTAGGATCAATTCCATCATCCACTGTGAACTGTGATGTAACACATGCCAACATGACACTACAAAGCACACTGCCATCTCATTGGCCTAACCATAAAATTATGTGTGTGGGGTGGGGGAGGACAAATTAAAGTTTGGATCATACACATTTTACTGTATTACAACTGACTTATCCCTCAGGCATTCACATCTTTGTACTGCACATGCAAACCCAAAAGGTGTTCTCAGTTATTTAATCACCTATTTCAATTCAATTTATTCATCCTTAGATCATATACATGATATTGGATATATCAGGTAGGTAAAACAAAATATTAACATTTATTGCATCCTTTAATTATGAATATGGAATTGTCAAAATTTGTATGTACATAGGTATTACATAGTAAAAGCAATATCAATCACACAATAAAAAACTACTTTTATAAATAATGTATTTATATTAAACAAGAGCCTAAAATATACAATTCATTCTTTCAAATGCAAAAATTCAATTACATAAAAACATTTATTAAGTAAGAATTTGTGAATCTACTTTTTGAAACTTGCTATAGATTGTATATTTTTTATTTCCGAAGGTAAATTATTTAAACTATAAAAGTGGACATTGGAATTGATCTCAAGTAGTAAAGAGTATTAAAAAATATTTTTACTTCTGATAAAGACCAACAGTTCAGTTAGTTTACTCATCTGGCTCAGCAAATGTTCAGAAATGGATACTGCTTAATGCGACTAGAATATTTTGAGAATATAAAAGAGCATTTTTGGAAAACAAAATACTGTGAGAAGTCCTGCACAGTCATATTTATAAATACCTACACCTAACCCTTTTTTAGTAAAATTTAGTAGCAATGTCCCTTATATATGTGTGTGTGGTTTAAAAATATGCAGAAATGAATTTGTTGACACAGTTATACACAAAAGGCAATGCATACATTATAATATGTATAATGATTAAACATAGCACGAGGGTTGTCCGTAAAATAAGGTTCCCAAGGATCTGCAGTCACTAGGAATGTTGTTACAGGAGATCCGGCAACACTGGCTTGTAGCTTGGTTTTCCCTCTCCCAGTACCCACCCTGCGAGCTGTCTGCATTGCTCAGTCTTAGCTTGGCAGCTGTTAGAAATGGAGCTTCCACTTGCTTCTCCCGCCAGTTGCAAATTACGCTTTGTGATGCGGTTTTTGTATGCCAAAAGCCTGCACCGGTGGACATTCATTTCATTCCCAGCTGTGTGAAGTGTACAGAGAGCAGTGTATGAGCATACAACATGTGTGCAAATGGTGCAGAGAACTCAAAGACAGACGTACAGATGTCCAGGATGACCAGCGTTCTGGACGATCGTCGGTTTCGGTTTGAAACGACTTTGAAAGTGGAAGAAGCAATGCTGAAAGTTCAAAGAGTGACAGTTCAGAAGACCTGCCAGATGGTTCCTGATGTCAGCAACACCTACATTCACAAAATTTTGACTGATCATTTATACCAAGGAGGGTGGAGGCATGTTCATGAAGGGAGTGCATTTCCATCAGGGCAACACTTGTCCACACATTGCCCAAGTGACAACCAATTTCATCAACAAATTTGGATGTGATACTCTCAAACACCCTCCTTACAGCCCAGACCTAGCCCCAAGTGACTACCATCACCTCTCTGGCTTTAAGAAACACCTGCATGGGACGCATTTCAGAACCAGAGAGGAACTGAAAGAAACTGTTTTAAGCTATCTTTGCAGCGCGGCGGGAGAGTTCTATGATGCAGGCATACAAAAGATGGTACACCACATGCACAAATGCATTGATCAGAATGGCAATTATGTAAAATAGGAAAAAGTCTAAGCTTTCCAAAGCTGTATTATTCAATGTCAATAAATATGTTTTTCATTGTGAAAAAAGACTTGGGAACCTTATTTTACGGACAACCCTCATATTATATGTTATTTCAGAATTAGTTGCATATTACCAGAGAAATAGAGCTTCTTATTCACTGACAGTCATACATATACACAATGTTCCTCTATACAGCACAGCCTGAATTAAAATTATCCTATTACCCACTCTTAACACTCATTCACTTCAGTTCAACAGTAACGACTGACCTATACATAAGAATATTATTGATAGTGCATAAATCAGAGAGCAAAAAGTCTAATAATTGATCTGTATTGAACATATGTAGACATTAAATTGTTAAAGATAATAAACTACTAAACAAACAAACAAACAAATGAATAGATAAATGGCCAAAATAAAATGAAGCCAACTTTTAAGCACAATTAAACAAAGAACTCTAGGAATAGAGATTATGAGTTGACTAGTCTTAAATGTCATGTTTAACAAAACCTATTTATAATGGTTTCAACATACTGACTTGTAAGGCAAGCATCTTTGAACTTACTTGTAAATTCAATTCATTTTATAAATGAAGGGCTTGCCAGTAAACAAAATTAAGTGAAAATTAGGTTGAACACATAACAATGACACTTGGAACTTCCTGTGTCTAACCATGGAAGAACAGTAACACTGTTGCAGGACTGGATTCATATATGAATCGGTTCAGGAATTTAATGTCATACTCGCAAGTTGCCATGGTAGCTCAGTGGTTAGAGCAGCCATATGTGAAGCAGAAGACCTGTGGTTCAAATCCCAGTTATGTCATTGAGTTTTTCAGCCCTAATTCTACCTCTCTTCCAAATAAATGTTGTTTATACTCATGTAATGATTTACTTTCTGCATTATTAAGATCTTCTTCTCTACTGGTTTTTGATGTTTGCTACTTTTTGTTTGTTTTATTGTTGCTCAGACAAAATTTGGTGTTAAATTCTCACTAAGGCACACCATTAGGAATTTAATATCTGCAAATCTGTGTCTTCTTTTTATGTGGAGCTTAGTATAAATTTTGATCTCTCTCTTGTAAGTATATAAATTTTCTTTATTAAAGTTGGATTCGCTTACCTTGACCACAGGAACACTGTTCCTTGCTTCATTTCGTTGGCTTTTGGCCAACATGCACATGACTTATGGAAGTGTTTAAAACAGTGAGGTTTGTCAAATGGGTTAAAATTTATCAGTAGGATGATCACACTTTAGTTTCACTTACTAGGTAATGTTATTTTTGGACAACTGTTTCAACAGCCAACTGCTGCCATCGCTGTTTTAAACACTTCCATACATTGTATAAAAAAGGACATGGAACCTGATGAAATCAAATGATTGCAAAAAATGTTCTACTGAATTCTAGTTTAAAAAAAGACAAGTAAAGCATTGTCAGAAAATATATATACAGTAGAATTCCAAAATAATGCAGTTTTTTGAGGGACACACTTTAGCCCTGTATTATGATTCTGTGGTATATCGAAATGTGAGCTTAGAAGTGACAAAAATCGATCGCACAGAGATGGTGGGAAACATTCGAGCAATAATAAATTACAGTAAATTGTAAAGTATGTGATATACGTACATTACACCACTTTTAAAAGCAATTACACATCAGTTATGCTAAAGGTGTATTCCAGTCCTGCAAACAACCTTAATTTATACAGTACATCCAATTACACTAAACTAATTTGTATTGTCCTAAAGAAATCAGTAAGTTCGGTTTGGTGGCATAATTCACACCTTTTTTTACTTTGCATATTGTTTGATTGTAGCAAGATGGAGATGAATACTACTCCTCCATACACAGAATCATCTTGTTTATGGTACTCATCACTTCACTAACATGCAGAATATCTTCTTCCGTGTGCATGTCTCGTTACTTTGGGAAATTCTTAGCAATGCAGTGGCCAAGGTCAATGCTAGGAATGCAATGGCCAAGGTTCATGCCAGGGGTTGCAAAAAGTATATTCCAGTACCACTCTTTGAAGAAAATTTTCAACTCAACTTTGAAAAATAACAAATAAAAAATACAATATATTTTTGGGGGACATACTTTCTCTGTCTTAAATCTGAGTTCCTGGGATTTTGGACCGCACTATTTCGGTTTCTACTGTAACTCATTATTAGTATATTTGTTTCACTATTACTAATTTAAATTTCTACTTATGTTAAACATGTTTGCACATTAAATACAATATCCATTATGTGTGTTAGAGCACAGTTCAAAACTGAATCTTAAAAGACTGGAAATGTTTCAAATCTTTGTACATAATGATGGTAATTATCATAAGCAGAAATTTACTCTCTGGATTTTTAAAAATTTTTTGCATATTCCTTACCATTATTTTATTGCTAAGCCCTACATTTTACATTTGAATTTTAACTCTTTTAAGAATTAGCTACATTTAAAGCTTCAGATGCATTTTAAAAGTCCTAGTGCATACAGCTTTATGTTCAAACAAATTTCTGTCAAAGTTCTTGTTTACATCTCAATGTGCATAATATGTCTCTTTATTCACTTAACATTTTCAGCAAAGAGCATGTAAAGTATGCATATGCACATTTTATAGTTTAATTTTGTTATTTGTTATTCATAAAACAGAAGAAATTCATTATGCAAATTAAAAGCATAAATACTAATTTTTCAAGAAACAGACAAACGCAGTTCAATGACATTTTGTAAATAAAAAGATACTCTATTTTCAAACAGTAGTCAAAATTGCAACTTAATATCTGAAAATTGTAGTTATTATGACTTTTTACTGATACTTTGCCTTTTTGGATTTCTGTGAACCAAATAATAAGACTGAGTGAGACGGCTGAGGCAATGACCTCTGTGGCCTGCATACAGGAAGTCCAGTGTTCAAACCCTGTAAGCTGAGCAATCTGACTGGGTCTTTTTTCTTTTTGTGGCTTCCTTAGTCACAAAGGTAAATACTGGATTGGATATTTAATGGCACTATCCAAAGTTCCACCTTAAGTATACAATAGTACACATGAAATATACAAATGTCCCAATGTCCCAAAAAACAGTGACAATGCCCAGTATGTTATGCAGGATGGCAAACTAATCAGTTTTCAAACAGGAACCCCTGTCTGTAAATGCATGGTTTGGACGCTGTAGCACATTGAAGTATGAGACGGTTGTATGTTCACATTTTGTCAATAAATCCAACATCGAGCTGTCAATATTACAAATGGGCTTAGAACTGTGCATATCTTGTCACTGTAGGGCCTATATTGGCGATGGTGGGATTCATGCACATGATCCAATACGTGTGGTTGTCTTTAAAGATTTTCAATCACTCCGTGGACTCGGGCCGTAAGGTCCTCCGCTGACGTTACAGGAGTGCCATACACCATACTTTCCAAACAACTCTACAGAAAATAGTTGAGAGATGTCAGATCTGGCAACCGTACTGATCATGGAACTGATCCACCTCTACCAATCCATGAATTTGAATATGTGACGTTGAGGTGATTATGCACATTTACATCAAAGTGTGCTGGAGCTCATATTGGTCATTTCAGCAGATGTGTACTGGTATGTGTCGGACTGCTGCTAAAATGTTACTGTACTGGAAACTACTCAAGTAATGAATGCAGTGTAGGAATGTTATTATGCTCATGTTGTTCATCACAGTACACATATACCTTTCGTATTAAGATACCAAGACAAATGTTAACAAACTGTCACAACTGATCATTCTCAAACTTTGACACTCTCCAGTGAACCATGCATTTCTGAACAGGGGTTCATCCTTGAAAGCTGACCAGTTTGTCATCCTGTACAACATATTAAACGTTGTCAGTGTTTTCTTGGGACACCCAATAGATGGTAATAATCAATGCTGTGCCATCTATCCACAAATAATATAAGCAGATAGACTGGATGGTACCCTAATGTCATCTGCCCATCACAGAGGCAGAGGTACAGTTGCCCTGCACTGCTCCCTCTGTGGACTTGTGATGAAACAAGGTGGTATGGATACAGATGAGACCTTGAAGGCTAACTGTCTGCCACACCTGATCTGCAAGTATCTCCTAACAGATCCATTGCAATATGACTATGAAGTTAAAACAACGTAAAAGAGAGAAAAAAAGAAAAGTAATAATTATAATTGATAAGTTTAATAATAGTAAACTGGAGCAATAACAGGTAACAAAATTACTACAACCACATGATTCTTAATGACAAGAACATTTTAAATACTGTGCAAGCATTACATACTGTATATCAGGTCTTCCATATAAACCAAGACTGTACACACAGTATTCAAGATGCTCTCGGGCTTCGAGCCAGGTGTAGTGATGAAAAGACATCAACGTTTTGGGAGTGTACATCTCTCCCATCTTCAGGATGAATGACTAGCAAGAGTGAAGGGACCAGTACTGTCAGCCAGTACGTACCGAGTAGAAAACACACAGTCTAGTGCGGAGGTGGTTCACCGCTCCGTTGGAATCTGTGTTTTCTGAGTCGGTCGATTTCCAATTTTAAGGCTGGTTTCCAAGATGGACTAAACTGCAATCCAGCATTCCGGTTCAGTGTACTCTTCTCGGAGGAGATGGCCAGAGCCTCCTTAACCCTCCGTTCCCATAAACCGCTACATTTTGCCACAATGGTCATTTCTTTGAAGTTAGCTCTGTGGTTTTTTTCAAAGCAGTGCTCCGCCAGCCCTGACTTTTCAGGCTGCATTAATCGTATGGACGGTTTATGGGAACGGAGGGTTAAGGAGGCTCTGGCCATCTCCTCCGAGAAGAGTACACTGAACCGGGATGCTGGATTGCAGTTTAGTCCATCTTGGAAACCAGCCTTAAAATTGGAAATCGACCGACTCAGAAAACACAGATTCCAACGGAGCGGTGAACCACCTCCACACTAGACTGTGTGTTTTCTACTCGGTACGTACTGGCTGACAGTACTGGTCCCTTCACTCTTGCTAGTCATTCATCCTGAAGATGGGAGAGATGTACACTCCCAAAACGTTGATGTCTTTTCATCACTACACTTGGCTTGAAGCTCGAGAGCATCTTGAATATGTTCGTCGCCAGGAAAGCTTCAAATCATATTGTACACACAGTGTTCATGCTCTGTGCTACAACAGTTGCCTCAGCCAAACACTCAGCCACGGTGCTTTCAGTGTGCATACAATCTTATATCAACTCTTACCTCATAAAAGATGCTGGAAGTGTCGTCCTTTCTGGGTTATAACCCACATTCTGGCTGACATGAATGAGTTTTGCTACTATAATGTTCTTGTTTTCTTGCAGTTCCCCCAATGTGTATGGATTTATTCAATACACTTTTTATTTCAACATATCACACTATTAGATATGGAGAACAAGGGGGAAAAATATCAGTACTGATCACTCTGACATTGTGAGAAGGAATCTTCTGCTGCATGAGCAGGGGCTGAATCCTTTTGAAACTGCCCACACAATTTTCTCTCCTTCTGTTAACTGATGGAAGAATGGCATTAGAATGTCATCTTGGTGCCTCTTTGCATTTACAGTCGTCTTAAAAAAAAAAAAAAACAGGCCCAGTTATTTCTCTTACACTAAGAGCACACCAAACACCGATCTCCCTATCATAATGAGGGATTTCATTAACATCGTCAACACTTTCTGCACACCAACAATGAGGCCATTCACATGACCATTAAGATGGAACCAGGCCTCATGTAAAAGAACACATGCTGTGGGTTGAATAAACAAACATTCAATGACGCAAGATACCACTCATATTATCTCACTCTTATTGGCAGGTTTCAACCTCTTAACATATCTATTATTTTACAATGTTTGGCTCCTTTCTCACCTAGTTTTTTTATTGCCAAAATGAAATATTCCATCAAGTACAATAACAAGAATGAAATTAATTTTTATGAGCATGACAATTGAAATTTTAATCTCAATATCCCCCAGATTAAAATTACGAGTATACTCGTAATATGTTTAACCTATTTTTTTCTTGCTGAAATTTTACAAACTGAATATTGGAGAATGAAGCACTAAGAAATTAACAGCAACAATAAAGAATAACGCACAATGTATAGTATTGATCAAAACACTTCATATGCATTTTCCCCGTACTTTTAACACTATATTGCTCTGTTTTATTGCTTTAGGAATAACAACTGACACAATAACATGTAATTTATTTATGTAAATGTGTGTAAACTGCTCTTTATTGAGGCAAGGCATAGAAAGAGGCAAAATTATCTACATGCGCTTTACCCAAGGCATCATGGGAGCTTTCCTCTCCCCCACAACCCTCCCCATTCCTGTATAGATGTTGCCAACACCAGCACTCGACACAGAAGCATGTGTGCCATTTCCTGCATATGTTGCTGACATAGTTCCTGCATTTCATGTTGGCAATACCACTTTTCCCATCTTCTCCTACCATGCTTATGTACCTTCTACGTGCCATTGCTATAGGTAGTCTGCTTTCTAACGAGGTTTGAAAAAAGGTTATTTGCATGTTTTTAAGAGTTTCAGGAGGCAATATAATGATCTTAAAATACAAATAATGTACTGATGTTATTTATCAAGGCACCCAACATTCCCTAACATATGTATTTGTGATAAAAATTGGGCTTTGGTCGATGCTATACATTATCCATAATAAATATCAGAACTATTGAGAGGTAAAATTGGAAGTGAAAAATTCAATGACACAGCCGGGATTTGAATTTTTCAGTTTCGATTCTACCTCTCAAACATTGCCCACACGCAGCTTGTGTGTTTAAAAACACCAACAGTAAGTTTGTTAGCATAAATAAATAATAATTAGAACCATTGTTTATGTGCTTGTGGCTGTGTGAAATACCCTGAAGACCTAGAAGGACCAGTTTCACACCGCACTCTGGCATTCGCAATATCATTTCTCAGGCTAGATGTCATAGCAACCGTCCATACAAACCGTTTTCCTTTCCTTTAGATTCAACGTATCCAAATTTGCAGTGAATTCTTTCTTATACTCCAGTTTATTGAAATAGTCAAATATAGTTTTAATTTTAAAGTAAGTTGTAAAGTAATGAACAGTTTGAAAATATCTGTTGGCATTTTGTGAGACTAAAAAGATATTACATCAGATGGAATTGTGTCAAGGAAATGGAAGTGAAGAGCGAAATTGTAAGGCACACTCCTCTAGAACACCAGTTCTAAGAGGGAGATCTGCCATGCCACAACAGAAAAGTGAGCCTATAAATAGGCGATGGGGAGAAAATAACTGACTGCAATGAGACTCGGCTCATTCCTACAGAGTTAGATCTCTACAAATGGAAGCACAAAGAGCTTTGGCAGGGTCCTCTAGAACATCAGCTCTAGAAGGAAGATGCACCATGAGACTGGAGAGAGGCAGAACTGGCTGCAATTAGTCACTCCAGTTCAACAGCTCATTCCTACAGAATTCGTTCTCCTGAAGAAGAAAAAAGAGCTTTGGAGAGCTACCTGTATGTGACCCACCAATTTGCCCAGCAGAGGTGTGCTTTTGGCAGCAAAGGAACATTGTGGAGTCACAGCAATGAACAAAGAACAAAAGTGTCTACCTGTGGGCCACTGGAATACAAATTGCGGCCCGTTGAAGATGAATTTAAAATTAATGAATATTGAACATGCTTTGGCTTTGAGACAGAATATTGATCAATAGAAAATTGTTCATGTAAATATTTTTGTAAGAGTGTGTAAATTTCTAATTCTTTTAATTTGGGTGTATCAGGGACTTATTTTTTTTAATAAGATTCAAAATAGACAATGTTTTCTCGTCACTTTGAGTTCAACCAATGAGAACTGTTGCGCGGATGAATACATAAGAATGGTGGTGTTGCGTCATAGAGACGCTAGGGACTCTTTTATCATTAGCGTCTGTGAGCTCAAGGTGAAAGGATGTATATTTTTGCTGATAGCGTGTGAACATGTAAATTACACCCAAACTTTTAACCAGTGTAGATTCTATCGAATTTTGAAAGTTGTTAACTAATGAACATAGTGCTAAAAGTGTAAATTTACGAATAAATATGTTGTGATAAAAGGAACGTTGATTCATGCATTCCATTCCGTGACCATCGACCCTGAAGATAAGAGTAGCGTCAGATATCAATCAAACTTTCCATCTTTCAGTAAAAACATTATTCCTGCTGCTATATTCCCGCCGCTAGGTAAAGACATTAATAAAAACCGTACCAAAATGGCTTGCCCAACGTGGAGCGCGAATTTAGAATGGAATGCAAAATTACGAGTACGATAAAAACATCAAAAGGACGCCATCTCATCGTGCAGGAAAAAGACGCCATTAAACATCGTTTGATATCAACGATCCGTCAAAACATCGACACACGGAGAATCAACGTGGGAAAAACACCGGAGATCATCTAGCGAAGCCAACTACCCAGGAGACGTAAATAACTGGACGAAGAACCAACAGAAAAGAAAGTAGGATCAAAATTTTTTGTTTTTACATACATTTTATTTCCATTGTACATGTTTTTGAGAAGTGGAAAAATATTGGGACTTTCAACATTAAGTGAATTGGATAAAGGAATTAAAATGTCGCGAAAAGAGATAGAAACAGGAGTGGGGGAAGGGGCAGATAGGCCTAGTTATCAGATAGAATTAGAGAGTGAGGAACAGGCGGAAATAAGCAAAGACCAAAGGTTAATGATGACGATGTTTGAAAGACTAGAACAGAAAATGGAACAAAACAAGGCAGAATTGAGACAGGACATAGAACAAAGTTTAGGTCAGAAACTGGAACAAAATAAGGTAGAAATAGGTCAGAAAATGGAACAAAATAATGCAGAATTAAAACAGGATATAGAACAAAGTTTAGGTCAGAGTATAGGTCAGAAAATAGAGGGAGTGAGAGAGGACTTGGAAAATAATAAAAAAGAAATAGAACAGAAAATGGAGGAAGTGAGAAAAGACTTAGAACAGAAAATGGAATTAGGTAGACAGAACTTAGAACAGCAAATGGAATTAGGTAGACAGAACCTAGAACAGAAAATAGAATTAGGAAGACAGGAGTGTAAAGAAAATATGAAAGTAATGGAAACTAATTTAAAATTAGTACATAAAAACTTAAATGAAACAAAGGAAGCCTTAGAAGCTAGGATAGAAATTGTAGGAGATAGGATGGGAAAGATAGAATCAGAGATGAGAGAGAATAAAATTGTGTTAGAAGGAGAAATTGCTAGATGTAGGGATGAAATAACAGAATGTAATACAAGTGTAGACTGTAAGATAACAAATGTAAAAGCAGAAATAACTGAGGAATTAAGGGAAGAGATTGAGGTAGTAAAGAAAGACATTATTAATGAAACTGTAGAACAAATTGTAATTCCTAAAATTAAGACAATGAATGATGTGATGCTTTCACAATAGGATGCTATAAATGATATGAAACAAAGCCACTTAGAAATAAAGAATGACTTAAAATCAATTTGTGAAGAAATGAAAAAAGGGAAAGAAAGTTTGGCTAATGTAAATGATGTTGTGAAGGCATTACAAAGACAAGATGATTTAGATGTAAGTAATGTACAAGATGAGAGTTACTTGAGTAATGTACAAAATGTTGACTCACCATACAGAGAAAGAGGTTCACAACCAAACAATGACACGACACACAACACATGTTACACCAACAGCATATTACATGAAATCACACCACCTACATTTGATGAGGAGAAGGGAGACGATCCAAAACTCTTTGTTAAAGAGATGGAAGAATATTTTAAAGTGAAAAGGATACCAAACGAGCTTAGGATGATGATAGTCAAGAAAAGCTTAAAAAACAAGGCATTAGAATGGCTCAGGTTAACACTAGCTGGTCATGAGTCGTATAGCTCATTCAGAAATTTATTCCTATCAAGGTATTGGGGCCCAGCTAAACAAAACCAAACTAGGGTAGAGCTAGCGACAGGTAGATACGATCCAACCAAAGGGTTGTCGTTAGTCGATTATTTTATGAAAGTAGCCAACAAAGGAAAGCTATTAGACCCCAACTTGTCGGAGGCAGAACTAATTGCCAGTATAACAAGACATTTCCCAGACACAGTGAGAACAGGGTTAATTGTTGCGAGGCCAGTAGATTTTGCAGATATGATAGAACTGCTGACAGCCTTCGAAACACAAAATGGTCGGCCTAATGAGCATAGACATAGGAACGGTCACCCAAACTCACCCATCCTAAACCGAAACACGGCTACGAACAACCAGAGTGAGGGAGAACATAGAAATACTAGGAGTACCCATGAAAGGGGGAGAGGGGCACACCATTTCCCACAACCACATAATCATGGCGAGAGGATGGAGAACACAAGACAGCGGTACCACGACACGATACCGAGGGGTGAATCGAGATACAGAACGCATAGATATGATCGTGGAAGACCAGGAGACCGTACCCATCAAGTGAATCATATACGATTCTGTAGGGAATACTTGAACAACCACAGACCGTCATATGACAGAGGTTCACGCCAAAGGGGCAGAGACCAATGGTACACTAACAACATAAGACAGCAGGAAGTAGATGAAAATGTGCCAAATAGGGCAGATGCTGCACAGAATACAGAAATAACCACCACCACCAACACTCAGGGAAATCACAACAACTAAGTTCGTCCCAACTGGCTGGATGACAAACAACAATATCTCAGCAACTTACAATTGACATCGACACCATGATGGCTACACGAGGAGAAAGACGGAACCACTGGTCATAACAAAACAGCTGGGTGACCACACGTATGAGCTACAGAATACAAATGCCAAGTTGGTAGGAAGATACCATAAAAATAAATTGAAGCCATACAAAGAAAGGACCAAATAGTCTTTGCCAACAAATGTGTAAGGCAGGAGTAGTAGAGATGAAAGAAGATAACAATTTTTAATGGGTTACTTATAGAAAATTATGTTCAGATTAGGAATTACAACAAGGAAGAAAATCAACATAGTCATTGGCTATATCGACCACAAAGAGCATTGTCAACAAAAACAAACGAGGACACTGATTGTCATTAAAGAAATGAATCATAGCGACGAAAGATAATATGTTTTTGACATAAGGATGTCAGGAACAAAAATAAAAATGAATCAATTATGATGAAAAAGATATAATATTTCGACACAAAGATGTCGAGGGTAAATTGAGAAGAAAAATAATACAATTACAGAATAATTGTAAGTATAGAAGTTTTCTCTTATAGAAATAAGAGATAAAGAAATGACAATTAGTGAAGTGAGGAAAACCATAATCAGAAAAACAATGCCCATGAATTAAGATGAATATAGCCAATGCTAAGCTCGAAGAAATGTTGAACCAAACAACAATGAATAATAACCCAATCAAGAAAATTAATACCATTAGTAACATCAGAGTTTAAGAACCGACTCAATAACCTGCCTATACATAAGCTTAAAAGACAAAGAAGGCAAAGAACTGAATAAAGTATTGCCATAAACATGATCATAATCATTAGCTCAAAATTTGTATCCTGTTTTTCTTTCCTCATAGCAATGAATACAAGTCAAAAACCACATGAAACACTTAAATCATATTTGTGTCAATGTCAAATGTACAATAACTGAGTATGTGTTGTATAAGAACTGAATATGTGTTGTACAATAACTGAATATGTATTGTATGATAACTGGATATATTGTGTAATAACTGAATATGTTGAATATTAACTAAATGCGTTATGCAAAAACTGAATGTGTATTGTGTAATAACTGAATATGTATTGCATAATAACAGAACATATGTGGTATGATAGCAGGATATATTGTACAATAACTGAATATGTATTGTGTAATAATTGGACATGTTGTGTAGTAATCAAATGTGTTGTACAATAACTGAATATGTATTGTATAATGACTGAAGGTGTATTGTATAATAACAACATATGTGATATGATAACTGGGTATATTGTACAATGACTGAATATATATTGTATAATAATTGGACATATTGTGTAATAACTAAATGTGTTGTACAATAACTGGATATGTATTGTATAATAACTGAATGCATTGTGTAGTAATCGAATATGTGAAATTTATAAAGACATGCTGTATCATGTCAAAACGAAGGACAAAGACAAACAGTGAAGAAGACTGGAAAAAAAAAAAAAAAAAAAAAAAAAAAAAAAAAAAATTGTACAAAGTGATTGAATCATAGGAGTAGGGAGAAGTATTGTATTGTGTTTCAAGATTGTAAATAAGGTGACAACTTGAAAAACAAAACAAGGGGCATATGAGACAGAATATTGATCAATAGAAAATTGTTCATGTAAATATTTTTGTAAGAGTGTGTAAATTTCTAATTCTTTTAATTTGGGTGTATCAGGGACTTATTTTTTTTAATAAGATTCAAAATAGACAATGTTTTCTCGTCACTTTGAGTTCAACCAATGAGAACTGTTGCGCGGATGAATACATAAGAATGGCGGTGTTGCGTCATAGAGACGCTAGGGACTCTTTTATCATTAGCGTCTGTGAGCTCAAGGTGAAAGGATGTATATTTTTGCTGATAGCGTGTGAACATGTAAATTACACCCAAACTTTTAACCAGTGTAGATTCTATCGAATTTTGAAAGTTGTTAACTAATGAACATAGTGCTAAAAGTGTAAATTTACGAATAAATATGTTGTGATAAAAGGAACGTTGATTCATGCATTCCATTCCGTGACCATCGACCCTGAAGATAAGAGTAGCGTCAGATATCAATCAAACTTTCCATCTTTCAGTAAAAACATTATTCCTGCTGCTATATTCCCGCCGCTAGGTAAAGACATTAATAAAAACCGTACCAGCTTCAAAATATCCTTTAAGGGCTACTTCCATGCTAAAGGTGTCAGTATTCTTGTAGTGTTGATCTGAAGTCAGTCCAGCTTTCAATCAAGCCAGTTGTGGTCACTTTATTCACAGCCTATTAGGTCTGCAATGTGATTTAACAAATTAACTGGCATGATTCAACGAGTCGAACACATGCTCTTCCAGTTTGTAGTGTTCTTAGCTTTAGTTGTCTGGAATTTACATGTAGTTTGTTGAATTAAATAAGTACCTGAGGTAAAAAAAAGCAATTTAGTGGTCATGACATCAAACAAAATGTGGAAAATTATGTGCTTTCAGAGAAGTGGACAGATTTGATTTTTCTCATGAATACGGAGGCAAAGCAATATGTTTAATTTATAAGCAAAGTATTTGTATTTTAAAAGAGTGTAACATTAAAAGACATGAGACTAAACATGGAAACAAATACAATCAATTCAGTGGACAAATGAAAGTAGACAAGTAGATTTAAAGAATGCCCTCAACAAATTTCTGTTAAGAAAGTTAATGATGGTTCAGAATTAACTGTGAAGACAAGTTATGTTTCCCAGATACTAACCAAAAGAATGAAGCCATTCAAAGATGGCAAATTGGTGGAAGAATGTTTGGACAGGGTTGCAGACATATTATTTGTTGATAAACAAATCCTTGGTTGCTAAAGTAAGTCTCAATTGTGTGACAGTAAAAAGAACAGTTGAACAGAGGAAATCTTGTCTCTAAGCCACATGAAAGACACAACTAAAGGGGTGGAATATTTATTGAAAAGTCATGGATGCATTTAGTAAATTTGAATTGATGAAAGACAAATTGATTGGCATTTCAATAGACAGAGATCCATCCATGATTGGGAAAAGCAACAGATTTTTGTCTTTTATGAAAAAAG
>CM060971.1:113832717-113842717 GCA_030765045.1 Tenodera sinensis
CTTGTTTCCCAAATTGAAAGAACACTTGGCTGGAAGTCGCTTTAGTGACAATGACAAGGTGAAAGATAAGGTCCAAAGCTTCTTCAAGAGCATAGCAGTGGACTGGTATAACATGGGCATACAAAAAATTCCACAGCATTCACAAAAATGCATCAATCGAAATGGAGATTATGTAGAAAAATAGAAAAATGTTCAAGCTTAAAATTGATGTACCATTTGTTATCAATAAACATTTATTTAAATTTTAAAAAAATTGGACAACTTAGATTTGGGATTACCCTCATAACAGCAAATACAAAAAAAATCAAATCTTTCAAAACCAAAGTCTGAGAATAATTACAGGTGCTATCAAAACCACCCAATAGCAGCTATGAAAATACTAACCAACCAATACTCCATTGAATATGAAATAGAAAAAGCAACTCTTATTCAACACGAAAAGTTGATCAGACTCCCATTCAATAAATAAAACAAGAGATAGTTTACACATACACTAAAGACTCAGGAGAGCTTTCTTTCCAAAATTCAAGACATCACATATTATTTACACCTGACAGAAGAAGATAAGAAAAGAGATACTCCAACTAGTGTTCTAAAATTAAAGGCATTAAAGACAATCCATACTAGATTTCCGGAACATGAATTACTCCATATTTATACTGATGGATCACTGATATCAAACCGAAAAAGAGCAGAGGCTGGAGTCACGTATCACCTCTTTTCCTATTACAAATCTTTAAGTTATGGAACTACTAACTTTGATAGAGAAATTGAAGCAATTCGAATGGCCTTACAAAATCTTTTGTACAGAATTTCACATTTTCAGCAAGCAGTTATTCTCTCAGATTCCAGGGCAGCAATTATAGCAATTACTTCCAAGTTGTCACCAAAAAACCAAACAATTATAGAATTATTATTTATTTATGCCAACAAACTTACTGTTGGTGTTTTTAAACACACAAGCCGTGTGTGGGCAAAGTTTAAGCCCACACACGGCTTGTGTGTTTAAAAACACCAACAGTAAGTTTGTTGGCATAAATAAATAATAATTACCATGTGAAGGTTATTTAATCCTGGGATATAAAGTACTTGCAATAGTAAGTCACCATTGGGGTAATTGTCTCTGATGTGAGACTGCCTTTGTGGTTTACCAGGAGAAATACGAACTGGCTTGAGAAAGCGGAAGGTCTGTGGTTCAAATCCCAGTTGTGGCATTGAATTTTTAAGTTCCAGTTCTACCTCTTAATCAATTATAGTATGTTGGAAAATCCTTACCCATGTAACAGTACTTCAAAAACAACTAGTCTTCCAATGGATACCAGCTCACTGTGGACTGAGTGGTAACGACAAAGCTGATTTTCTTGCAAAAAAAGGGTATCACAGCAGTGTACAAAAATCTATAGTTAATCTACCATTTTATGCAGCTAAAAGATTAGTCAACTCTGAATTCAAAAAAATTATTGCAAAATATTACTATGAAAAATCAAAGAATAAAAGATGGGAACTACCAAACATTCAAACAGTAATTCCTGAGTATCCTCAAAAAACGGCAGTTGCAACCGTCAGGTTGATTACAGGACATGATTGTCTGGCAAAACATTTAAATAGAATTGGGATATATTCTTCACCACTCTGTCCTCTATGTGATCTGCAAGAGGAAATGTATCGAGACCACCTTCAAATATGCCTGGCCACTTCTAGTGCCCCATCCATCAGTGAAAAATATTGGAGAGCAAGAGGATTAATTATTTCAGTGTCAGAAATCCAGCATTAGCTAACAACAACATTCAAAATATCAGATAACAGCGAACTTTAGAGAAAGAATCAAGGGACTACTAAAACACGAGACAGAACGAGCAAATTTGGCCTTTTATAATGTATGTCGGTTGGAAATGTTAAACCCAAGTATACTCGGCATTTTATTATGTCAAAATTTAAAACATGACTATACTAGGACTTTTATTTTAAGAGGTTAAACAATGGATTTGTGTACACCTGCATGGGCTGAGGTTTAACAGTTTCGTAGCTCTGTATGCAGAAGAAATGGCATGCTAATTTTGTGAGTGATTTATTCAATGGCTGTTCAACATTTGCACCAATGTCACCTAGATTTCCCATTAACTGTTTGTGTTTGTCTATTTTCAGATTTACTTACAATTATGTGAATGAGTGCTTGTGAAGGTTGCACTTTACCAGGAAATTGCTGAACAAATGCACTGCGTACCTGATGAGCCAACTACAGAGAGATCCAAATACATGTGAACTGCTATGCAGTGTTTTTCCACTGTGAACATGGAAATACGATAACAGCAGCTGATATATACAAGGTCGCGATCGTCACTTGTTTTTCTCTGCTCTGCTCACAATCAGTATGGAGTTGACGCAATATCGTGTGGCTGCATTATTACCAGTGTGCTTTATTATTTCGTCCTGTACTTAGTCACAAAGTGTATTATGGCTCAGTATTTGTTTTCTTCTGCACAGCATGTATTTATTATGAGTTTTTTCTAGTCAACAGTTGTTGCCCGTACATACGCGAATACAATTTTGTGCCCTTTTTTTTAGAGAATTAACCAACAGGGAGCGTGATTTTGCCTTTTTTCAACAAGACTCTGCAACAGCTCATACAGCGAATCTTTCGATGAGAACAATTAAACATGTGCTTCAAGACATAATTATTAGTACAAATTTGTGGCCCTCTCGGTCTCCTGACCTAACCCCCTGCGACTTCTACCTCTGGGGTAACTTAAAGCATAAAGTGTACAAGAAAAACCCACACACCCTGGAAGAATTAAAACAAAATATCTGTCAGGAAATTGCCAGCATTTCTCAATGTGAACCACGGCGAGTGATGGATAGTTCCCTAAAGAGGTGCCAAAAATGTATGGACAACGAGGGTGGCCAGTTTTAACATGTCTTATAATTATATTGGTAAGTAAAGCCTTTAAAAGCAGTTTTAAAAGTGCTGTATGGCTTTATTCGTGCTGCTCTATGATAGTGGCTGACGGTGATGAGTGTAGAGGACCTGTACAGACAAAACACAGCGCAGTCAGTTGAGTCTTTTGCATCTCCCGTTATTACTTAAAATAACTTTTACATATGAAAATACACTGTTGCAATGATACTATCTCACTATGTTAACAGCAGAGATGCAGACTGATGTTTGCAAGGTCAGGAGCTATGCATGCACCTTCAATACTGGAGCTTACGTATCAGAGAGTAAACACACCACCTGAACGGTCTTGGTTTATGTGGGAGACCCCGTATTATTAAAGGAGCTCTTTCCTGTACCAATATATATGTCAGTAATATCAGCACTGTAAAACTAGTCTACGTGCTTTGCCTTTTGTGTTTCCATGAATTAAATAATCTTAACGACAGTTCTGCTAACCCCTTGGATCAATGCAGAATAGTGTATTACAATTATATTATGCATGTTTAAAACGTATGAAATTTTATGGTTATTGAATTTTATGGCAGTTTTGTTTTCCAGGACCATATCGACATTTGTATATAAATAATCTCACAATTTAAAACTAATGCTTATGATTTGCATATTTTGTACTCATTGGACCCTGAATATTGTGCACATTTTCATTTACTGCAGTCACACACATTCTTAAAAAATAATTAAAGTACATCACAGGTATGGTAACAAATTTGCTGTTCACTTGTTGTTTCAGGAGTCAGTACTTGGCCACGAGTGTATAATTACCATCCATTTGCTGTTGTTTTGGGGGACTACATTTGTCTGGCAACTCTTCACTTCATGTCGTTTCTGGTGAATGCTCAAACTCTGTTCAGACGTGAACTGCATATCACATATTTTGCAGGAAAATGATTTTATACTAGAATGGATGATGGAGTGCTGTTCCAAACGTTTCTGGCTAATAAATACATTTCCACAAGTGTTGCACCTAGAAAACAAAAAATAAATAAAAAACAGCATTTTTTAGTAGCATGAAATACCAAATAGTCAATAATATGGAAAACATCTAGGTGATTTAGTAATTTACAATACAAGTAAATACAATACAATACAACTTGGCTGCAAAAGGTAATTGTTTTCAACAGAGGGAAGAGCGCTTAATTCAAAAGCTTACAGGAACCAATCTGGACAGTTACCTAACGTCCCATGCTGCAGCTGTTAGTTTGCATGTTTGACTAAAGGGAGGGGCTGCTGGTCAGCCTCACGAGTTTAATGACCGAATCTGCTATTCTTCCTTTTCCTTACCAGATTCCCTCTTTCTCCTTTCCTATCCAGTCTTCCTTGACTCAACACTTTTCTTTGACCAATATGGCATTAGAGCATTCAAGGCTTAACGGTTCATTACATGTAGGTACTTATCTTCTAATTCTGTACTCTAATGACTTTTTGTTTTTGAGTTATTCTGTTCACATACAAGCCACACACAAAACCAGATGCATGCATGCAGACCTTTTCCTAAAAATGCTTTTTTTGATTCAGGGGGCCTGAAAACATATATTTCCAGTGAAATCTTGACATCAAATTTTTGGGTGAAATACAATACTTCCTCCACTTGCTATACATAGTAGAGAAAGTAAAACATAGTATTTGGAAATTCTAACTAGTAACAAAGAATATCTCTAAAATAGAGTGCCATAACACTTTGGCATAAGTTACGTGTTTTACGAAGCTATACATTTTTGGTCTATTTTGGTACATTTTCCCATTTCTTACAGTTTACAAATTATACAAAATTAATTACAAATAAAAAGGACCTCACGTCTAATAGCAGAAAATTAAATATATATATTTAATCAAACAAAAGTTGACATCAGCTGATATCTATCGGTGACCACAGGAGTCCTGAATTACAATAAAAATTAAACATGAAACAATTAAAGTTCAAACTAAGAAAACATCAAATGATTAAAAGGATGGTTACCTATCAAGAAACATATTTAATTATTTTTTCTATATAAAGATAGTGATATGTAGAGCCCGGATTTTTATGTAATATCAAAGTGCGAAATATGTACATATTTATGTAACAAAAAACATCAAAATATGTAATGAAATATGTAATATCAACAAAATATGTAAAATTATGTAATGATCTAAATCCTAAGATTACAACTTCAAATCTAAATGCAGACTGCAAATTACCCAGAATTCTATAATTTGATGGGTGCGTAAGTACATAAATGAATTACAATGAGTTAAAATGTACTAAATATAGAATTAATTATAGCGAAAATGTTTTGTTGTATGCAGAATTTACCTAAAATTTATTTTCAAGTAGGTAACCATGAAATAAAAATATGTGTTTTGAATTATGTTTATTAAACTTACTCATCTCTTGACATACAATGAACAACCAGGCATTTTGAGTCTTTTGCATCTTTAAATGTACATTGAATAACCATATACTTCTCGATATTTTCAGGGGTCATTGTTTGTCTCCTATCGGATAAAATGTTCTTTTAAGCAGAGAAGCTTCTCCCCAAGTAATAATAGGAGCATATTTTAGTATAGGAATCTGATTTGCAGAGAAATGCTTTGATAAATCGACATTGTCACCATTTAGTTTAGACACGAACACAAGCGTAGAGTACCCTGGATTCCTGCCTTCCTTTCTGCAACTACACTAAGCTTCTGTGATGCACGTTCCATTAAGTCCATAGATTCGTGAAGAAGGGAACCTGATGTCTTGATGGTGCTAGGGAACCAGCCGAAGTTATTCTTGATGTAAGCACAGGAGCTTGCCACTTTCGGATCTTTAAAGATGTCCTGAGATTCACGTATGGAAACAGCTACTTCTGAAGACAACATATTCACCACTGACTGGACTCCTTCAAAATGTTTACAATAAAAGTTCACAGCTTCTAACCATGTACTCCATCTTGTAAGTACTGGCTCAGGAGGTAAAGGGACATGTTGGAGATGATTTTTATAGCACTGAATTCTGTGCGGTGCTTTCACGAAGACCTTTTTTGTTGCTGATATCAACTTATTCACACAGGGAAAATTACTTCTTGCTACTTCAGCAACACGTTGCAATGCATGGGCCAAGCAGGTACATTTGGGTAGAAAACCTTAAGGGCAGTAGCAGCTTTAATCATGTACGCTGCAGTATCTGAACCTTTTCCTCACACACACCCTCTGGCCACAGAATCTTCATCGTATCATTTACGAGTCTTGCAATTGTAGAATGATTTGTTTGTTCCAACACCTTGCAGCAGATTAGAAGGACTTTCAGAATCTAATTTTCCTATTACTAAATTCGCCATGTACCGACCCATGTCATCTGTAGTTTCATCGACGGCAAACCAAATACAGGAGTCTCCAATTTCATTCCGTATACGAGCAACTGCTTCTCCATAACACACATGAAAATACTTTTTCCTCAGAGTAGATTTGTCTGGAATAACTTTCTTGCAATATTTTTTTAGAAAGGAGTGAAATTGAGGAATTTGAAGTTAATGCCACTAAATATTAGCTGCAACAATTGCACTGCACAGGTCTTAAAAAAAAAAAATTTCCGGACAGTTCCTGTTGCATTTGTGTCAACAGAACTTACTTTCTAGAAGACAAGGTGTTTGTTGCGTATGTGAGGAGCACTTTTGATATGTTGTTCCAATTGAGATTTCATGGAACAGCGAATTCTTTTACTGCATGCTTGACAGACTATTACTTTTCCGTTTGTTGTAAAGGCGCTATCTAATTTTACCCATGAATTTAACTTGCAGGATAGCAAGGACACAACTGGTGCCACTTTACTAAGACTTGCAGGAAACTAACTGCAGTATTATCGCCTCGCTATAATGATGGTTGTCCAGTGGCTCACTTTGTTTCCTCGCAGCTATTATATTACAAGATGCCGACTACTGCGACAATGGTAACAATGGTAACAGTCAATTTCTCCAGTCCTTGTAAATGCCCAAAGCGCTTTGAGAAACGTGACACTGGAGGTCAACATTGTCGAGCGGCATCTGCTTTGATATAAACGGACAACAATCAGAACGAGGCGAGGCGGTTATTATCGCATTCTTAATTTAACTTGCATCCTATTTCGCAGATTGTTTTTTGTTGCTTTCAGCAAAACTTGTGAAAACAGTAGTTTATAATGTGACTACAATATTTTTTTTAAAAAAATAACAAAATTGTAACGAAACCCATAAAATATGTTTTATGTAACATCGTTAAAATATGTATAAACGTGCAAAATATGTAAAATAAAAATTTGTAAGGGAGTGCCAAATGACGTAATTTGCCAACATTTTTACTTCTCATTGAAATATTATGCAGCATTTAAAATATGTAATTACATAAAAATCCGGGCTCTAGTGATATGTTTGCGAGGTAGAACTGGAACTTAAAAATTCAATGCCACAGCTGGGACTTGAACCACAGACCTTCTGCTTACCAGGCGGCTGCTCTAACCATTGAGCTACTGTAACAATCTGCCAGAATGGCATTGAATTCTCAAACCAGTTCATATTTCTCCTGAATTTTCAAGTTCCAGTTCTACCTCTCAAACTTTACCCACACACGGCTTGTGTGTTTAAAAACACCAACAGTAAGTTTGTTGGCATAAATAAATAATAATAGTGATATGTGCTTATTTTTTTTAAACAAATTATAAGTGGTGATGTAGGATTTTCAGGAATCTTTTATGATATCAATTGCAGTAACATATAACCATTTTTTAGGAATTTTCAGCCTTTTTAGATGTGAAGCTGTTAGTTTTGGTATGCCTCCCCTACTCTCAAAAAGTAGTCCAATGACAGACCAATTTTTAACTGGTAGATGGTATTTCAAGGCTAAATTGGGAAGGCATGGCTCGTATATGGATATTTTCTCTCTATCAACTTCCTCAGCTTGTTGTAGATCCCTCTCAAACCGGATGGTAGGGTCAATGACTAATGCTGTGCCTTGGAGTCTGTTAAGTGCAATGATGTCTGCTCTTCTGGAAGAACCATTAGAAGAGATACAATGAACCTCTTTGTATATCTCCCAACCAACAGATTTAAGAAGCTGTATGATGCCTCATGTTAATCAGCAGCTCGTTTTTAGGGCAGCACACTGATCCCAGCACATGTCCTAGGGTTTCAATCTCACTGCAGTTAGGAAAATGACAACGTGTGCTGGAACTTCTTCCCGGTATAACATGAACTATGGCTATATTGGTAGTTATCTTTAGGGCATTGGTCCATTCAGAAGAGGAGAGTCCTTTTTTATTGTTGACTCAAGAATTAGCCTTTGGAACCTCTGAAAACAGGACGATGCCTTTACCTCTTAACATGTGTGTTGTCCATGTTTTGAAGGCTTCTGTTCTTAACTCCTTTCTAATACATCTTCCATGTTATGCCAGCATCTTAATGATGTAGTTTAATGGGTAGCTTTGGGTAGCTTAGTTGGTTAGGCGTAGGCCTTCTGATCCTGGTTGCAGATTCAATCTGGCCCAGATCGATTACTGTTAAGTGGTGCTGATATGTATGGCAATTGACAGTGCCGTTAAGAAAGAAAGAAGGAAAAAGAACAAAAATAGACAAAAAGAACAAATGAAAAGCATTAGCTATTTTTGAGAAAATAACGAAAATATTTACATAGTAAGGGTACTTAGAAGTAATCCTAGGAAAATCGGTATATCCTTATAAGGCAGTGAACTTAAATATCAATATAAAGTGTGGACTTTTCATTTTTGAGCTGTTCAGTTCACAGACGCATTTTGCACATATAAAATGTACAGAAAATTTTAGATTAGAAAGGCCATACCAACATAAACATTTTGAGGATAGGAAAAAGCGTTCAAAGAAACTTTATTACTCTGCTTCATTTATCAACATTAATCTGTCATGTTAAGAGTTTCTGATTGTACAGCCTGTTCATGATGTCTCAGATGAAAACGAAACATAGTTTGTAATATTCGGTCACGATATGAATGCGTTCAGTGGGAAGAGGAACTAAACAAGTGCTGTCATGTAAAGAAAACATCTGCAATTCCAAGTTGCATTCACTACTGAGGCTGAGGCATGCAAATTTAGCACTGTTCTCATTGTACAACTGTAGATCCCGTTATTCATATTCTTATATCTTTGGGTTAGTTGAGATAAACATTTGTACAAATTATGTTATTGCTTATTTCCTTGTAGGTACAAGGGGAATATGAGCATACAGTAGGCTCTGAGCAATAGTCAAATCTTTTACTGTACTTTTCAAATGGGAAGAGTTCTGATCTGCAGTCAATGATATGTTTACATTGCACAGCATTGCACTTTATATTTCTTGGCACACGTCAAGCCCCACTTAAGGGGAAACTAATAGGGCAACAGAGCAGGACTCCGATTGGTTACCTGCCTGGAGATGCTCAAGGACGAACTCCTCCCCATTTGAAAAGCACAAAAGCTTTGAGATCCTGTTCTCTTTGCACGCTTAACATATAAAAAATGAATGATGTTCCATTTCATGAAAGTTTTAAGTTTTCTGAAACTGACACAAATAACAAGGAATATCTCTGAAATGGTTATCTCTACAAACAAATATATTCAGACATATATTATATGTTTTAGTGAGATCTACATTTTTTTGTACAGTAAGATTTTGTCTATCTTTTACGGTTTACGAGTTATTCAAAAGTCATCCAGAGTAAACAGGACTACATAGACTATAACCAGAAAATTCAAAATATGCATTTAATTTGTCATACAAACATCTTAAACATATGGCATTTTAATAAAAATCATTAAAGCCATTTTCAAAAAAATCAAAATTTTCGAAAAATTTTCCATGTAAAGGGTAGTTTAAGTTGGGGCTATTTCCTTCAAAATCTTCGTGTCGCAACTTAAATACCAACTTTGGTTTTTAACCGACTTTTCGTTTTTGAGTTATGCTGTCTACAGACTGACAGACACACACACATGAACCTTTTCCTAATAATGCTTTTTTTTTTTTATTCAGGGAGTCTCAAAACATATATTTCCGGGGAAATCTCGGCATTGAAATTTTGGGTGGAATACAATACTTCCTTCTACT